>MCJB01037331.1:0-23071 GCA_002018475.1 Nicotiana obtusifolia | reverse complement strand
GTATATATATATATATATATATATATATATATATATATATATATATATATATATATATATATATATATATATATATATATATATAATGCGAACTGTGAAGATGAATTGCAATACTTACAATATATTTTGTAATTTGAATTCTAATGATGAATCTGGTTCAAGTTTCTGATTTTTTTATAAAGCTATTGAGAGGAGAGGAGATCTTCGACCCGGGTTGAAGGAGATCTTTTGAGGAGGGACGGAGTGATGGGGGAGATCTCTTTTCACGAATGACGTTGCAGATCACGCGATTAATGCGTCATGCGGGTTTTATATCTTTTGTCAGGGGTATAATTGTCATATTGTTATGAATTTTTTGTCAACTGGCTACCAAATCAATAATATTTAAATATAGGATACATGTTAAAAGGTGGCACAAATATAGGGTACGGCGGCAAATCCCCTGGTGAGGACTTAACAAGCAATTCAATTGACTTTTCGGTATAAAAATAATTGACTTTTTGGTCCTTCTCTCTTTTTCTTTTTTAAAATATTTTTGGAATTATTATTTTTTAATTTTTTCCTGTAGCACGTATGCTTTTTTTTTTCGTTATGAAATTGATTTTGATAACAAAAAAATAAATTTTTCAGTATTTATAACCTCTGCGTAATGAGTTGTCAATATGTTGTTGGCTTCGAGGGAATAAGACATTTACTTGATTTTTCTAATTTAAGAGTATAAGTTTGATGACAACACATAAATCTTTTATATTATCAAGATAAATTTATCTACAATAACAAATAAACTCTACATAGCACAAATATGATATCATGAAAAATAAAGTAATAACAAGCTATAATAACTAAAATATATTGATAATATGAAAATTTATTAGGGGGCATTTTTATATTTGGAGCCGCCATTGACGTTATACCCGCATTGCAAAAATATTTGCAAAGTGTACCTGCTTGGATCTAAAGTAGTTCAATCCCTTCAATACAACTTTAGAAATCAAATCGAAGTTCTTCTATCTTTCAAATGTAACTTCAGAAATTCAAATGTTAAATAGCTGAATCTCTTCAATATAACTTGAGAAATCAAATATGAAGTTCTCTATCTTTCAAATGCAACTTCAGAAATTCAATTTTAAGTAGTTCAATCTCTTCAATGCAACTTCAGATTTCGAATCTTAAGTTACGAAACATTAACTTACTCGTCAAATTTCAACAATCCAACAGACGATTCAATGCCAAATCTACTTTAAATGAGGTTAAATTTGAAACATGACTCAAATCATTAAGAACAAACCTCAGTCATCACATTGCCAGAACAACATCAAATTTAACAAACTCATTTATAACTAAGAAGCTGAAGAAGAAGAAGAAGAAGAAACGTAAGCACGAAGAAGAAGAGAAAAGTGTACGTATTTGAAGTTACCCAAACTGGATATTAGATAAATATCTTTTAAAAAGTGGGTACAAATTCAATGAAATGGTGCAAAACTGGGCGCTACATGAAAAATTTACATCTATTAATAATGTTTTGGGCAGCTTTAGCCCAACATGTAGCATAGACCTCGGGTAGTTGGGGGAACGTGCAAATATATTCTATTTTGGAGCCACCATTGAATTCACACTGATTGTGCACCAAAATTTATAAATTTATCAACTTTATAATATGCGACTGAAGTTACAAAAATTTGTGTGTTAATTTTTTTAGAAATACCAAAACTTCATACACTTTTTCCTGAAGTTTAGCCTTGAAAAGTTCAAAACCTCGGACATTTTTACCTAAAGTGCCAAGGCCAAACCTTCAAATTTTTTTGCCTGTAATTTAAGACACCAATTAACACAGTAGGAAGTGAAAAAGTGAAACTAAATTGCAGAGGCTCACATATTAGAACTAAGAATGTGTGTTACAAAATATTGTAACATACAAATATATAAATAAAAAACATTTGTACACAAAGGCAAGATACAACGATAGGTTATTGAAATTCTTATAGTAAATTTGTTATAGGGACTACAAAAATGTGATGACCGGATAGGTCATTTTGTGTATTAGCCTAAATTTTAGTGTTCAAAGGCCTCTCATAGCTTTATTTAATATTTCTTGATTTACGTGCGAGGTCTGAGTTGCTTTTCCGAAAGTTTTTATATGAGATTTTGAAGAAAATAAATTTTTTTATTTAAAGTGAGGCTAGAGTTGACCACAATCAACATTTAAGGTAAACGACTTTGGATCGGTATTTTGACGATTCTGGTAGGTTCGTATGATATTTTTGGACTAATACGCACGTTTGGTTGGATCCGGGGTGATTCGAGTGCATTTTGGCTCGTTATGTGAAAATTATGAAAATGAGTTTTAAAGTTGAAAATCATGAGTTTTGATGGTCGATACTTGTTATTTGATGTTTTTTTGGTGATTTGAGGTAGCGAGCAAGTTTGTAGGATGCTATTACACTTATGTGAATGTTCACTGCGGAGCTCGAGGGGCTCATGAAAGTTTTGGATGAGTTTGGATGGTTTTGGAACATCTGATGCAATTCTGGTTCTGGTGTCAACCTGCAGATCTCGCATTTGCAAGGTCTAACTCACATTTTGATGCAATATTAAACGCGAAAACAAGAAAACAAAAGATAGAAGCAAGACGCTTTATGAATTTATCAAGACAATAAGTAGGAACGAGTCTACTTACATTCTTAATGAAATCAACGAGTACCTATACTATACGAACGACCTTCAAGATAATGATTGTCTTGCAAATTGTTCGATCAAAAAAGGAAACAAGTTCAATTTTGAATCACACCAAAATTGGACAAGTTAAAGTCACACGTTTGGGAGCACAAAGTGGCTGCTGAAAATTCTTCAATTTAATGTCAAAAACTACTACAAATAATGAGGTCTTTAGGCTTATATAGAATGAGTCTTGTCCTAAGCTAATTAGGAATAAACAATTAACAAAAAGACCCCAAATTGGCTAAGTAGCTAAATTATCACGCAGGACATAATTACAAGTAAGAATTAATGTCTTTCATAACTACACAACATTTACAACATAGCCACAAACATCACAATGTGCTTAGAAACGCTTGGCTCTTCTTTACCATCAAATGTGCATCATGAAGCTCTTTAGCTTGACTTCTCGTGAATGGACTTGAAGGCTTAAACGTATTATGATCAGGTTGACCTGTATCATCCTCCCCTTCTTGGGAAGATTTCGCCCTCGAAATCGAACCTTCTTCATCTTTCAAAGCAACACAAGGAGTCAAGTCAGTGACATTGAATGTCTTAGAAACAGCATAATCATCAGGCAGATCTATGACATAAGCATTATTATTGATCTTCTGCAACACTTGAAATGGTCCATCTCCTCGTGGAGCCAACTTCCCTTTCCTATGGTTCAGAAATCGTTCCTTGTGGAAGTGCAACCAAACCCAGTCACCTCTCTTTAAGTCCATCTTTTTCCTTCCTTTATTCTTCTTGACCGCTACCTTTTCATAAGCATCCTCCAAAGTTTTCTTCCCAAGTGCCGGACTTCCCTTTGGTCAAAGCTCGAAGAAGAGCTCCCAAGGTGCGATTAACAAACTTAGTTTGACTGTCAGTCTGTGGATGATGTGATGTAGAAAATAATAATTTGGTTCCAAGAGCACCCCACAAAAACTTCCAAAAGTGACTCAAAAACTTAGCATCCTTATCACTAACAATAGTTCGAGGCACACCACGTAACTTTAGCACATTAGTAATGAACAAAGAAGCAACATGTTGTGCATCATCACATTTTTTACAGGGAATGAAGTGAGTCATCTTTGAAAATCTATCTACAACCACATAGATGGTATCATGACCACCTCGAGATTGCGGCATCCCCATCACAAAATCCATCGAAACATCTACCCAAGGACTAGTAGGAACGGGTAAGGGAGTATGTAAACCATGATTATTAGACCTAGACTTAGCTCTTTTACACTCAAAACACGCTCTACATACTCTCTCGACATCTCGCCTCATCATAGGCCAATGGAACTGTTCCCCTAATATATCTAAAGTCTTATCTACCCCAAAGTGTCCCATCAAGCCTCCACAATGTGCCTCACGCACCAACAACTCTCGCCACGAGGACTCGGGTATGCAAACTCTCCCCTTCTTAAAAAGGTACCCATCATGCCACTGATACTTCTCAACCCGCTACCCATTAGTTCTGGCATCACACACACTCTTAAGTTTAAGGTCATGCTCATACATAGACTTAATACTCTCAAAACCCATCAACTTAGATGCTAACGTGATAGCCAAAGCAAACTTCCTCTATAGTGCGTCAGCTACTACATTCTCCTTTCCCTTCTTGTAATGAATTATGTAAGAGAAACTCTCAATGAACTCAATCCACTTGGCATGTCGTTTATTTAGTTTCTCTTAACCTCTAAGATGTTTGAGTGACTCATGATCACTCCTAATTATGAATTCCTTAGGCCATAGGTAATGTTGCCAATGAGCTAAAGCTCTCACGGGGGCATACAACTCTTTGTCGTACATAGAGTAATTCAAGGCAGCCCCCTTCAACTTTTCACTATAATAGGCAATAGGCTTCCCATCTTGCATAAGAACACCTCCAATTCCCACCCCCGAGGAGTCACACTCAATTTCAAACACCTTACTAAAATCAGGTAACTGTAACAACAGGGCAGAACTAAGCCTACATTTCAACTCTTGGAAGGCACCCTCTTGCGGCTCCCCCCTCACAAAAGGCGTGTCTTTCCTCACCAACTCTGTGAGTAGTGCTACTATGGTGCTAAAGTCTTTANTGTCAGTCTGTGGATGATGTGATGTAGAAAATAATAATTTGGTTCCAAGAGCACCCCACAAAAACTTCCAAAAGTGACTCAAAAACTTAGCATCCTTATCACTAACAATAGTTCGAGGCACACCACGTAACTTTAGCACATTAGTAATGAACAAAGAAGCAACATGTTGTGCATCATCACATTTTTTACAGGGAATGAAGTGAGTCATCTTTGAAAATCTATCTACAACCACATAGATGGTATCATGACCACCTCGAGATTGCGGCATCCCCATCACAAAATCCATCGAAACATCTACCCAAGGACTAGTAGGAACGGGTAAGGGAGTATGTAAACCATGATTATTAGACCTAGACTTAGCTCTTTTACACTCAAAACACGCTCTACATACTCTCTCGACATCTCGCCTCATCATAGGCCAATGGAACTGTTCCCCTAATATATCTAAAGTCTTATCTACCCCAAAGTGTCCCATCAAGCCTCCACAATGTGCCTCACGCACCAACAACTCTCGCCACGAGGACTCGGGTATGCAAACTCTCCCCTTCTTAAAAAGGTACCCATCATGCCACTGATACTTCTCAACCCGCTGCCCAACTCTTAAGTTTAGGGTCATGCTCATACATAGACTTAATACTCTCAAAACCCATAACCCTAGATGCTAACGTGATAGCCAAAGCAAACTTCCTAGATAGTGCGTCAGCTACTACATTCTCCTTTCCCTTCTTGTAATGAATCACATAAGGGAAACTCTCAATGAACTCTCTCTACCCACTTGGCATGTCGTTTATTTAGTTTCTCTTGACCTCTAAGATGTTTGAGTGACTCATGATCACTCCTAATTACAAATTCCTTAGGCCATAGGTAATGTTTCCAATGAGCAAATGCTCTTTACGAGGGCATATAACTCTTTGTCGTACGTGGAGTAATTCAAGGCAGCCTGCTTCAACTTCTCACAAAAATAAGTTATAGGCTTCCCATCTTGCATTAGAACACCACCAATTCCCACCCCTGAGGCGTCACTGTCACGACCCGAAATCCCAACCCGGTCGTGATGGCGCCTCTCATGAAGACAAGGCCAGCTAATCCAAACTAAACCTCGATTTAAACAGTTAGCCACACGAAAATAATATAAGTATGGTTTAATTACAAAAATTAGCAGAAAAATATAGTGAACCATCCCGACTACAGCCCGAACTGGGGTGTCACAAAGTCATGACCAACTAATGAAATCCTGATAACAAGATTACTATTACAATATCTCTAGCACAATTGTTTGAAGAAAGTGGAAATAACAATATAAAGAGATACGGGGCTGCGGACGCCAACAACTACCTCGAAATCTCTGAATCACTGCCCTGACAGTAGTAATCAATACCTTAGAGCGGAACCGGTAACGCCTGAATCTGCACACATGGTGCAGGGAGTAATGTGAGTACTTCCAACTCAGTGAGTAATACATATAAATAATGACTGAGAGTAAGAACACACATAATCCATAAAGCAATCCACGATGAAACAGTAAAAGCACGTAAATATTCTAAGCAAATAACATGAAGTAAACGGAAACAACATCAACACAGCAAAAATGCAATGCACAACATGACTCTCGTGACGGCGTGTCACCCGATCCATTCACATCACATCTCGTGGCGGCGTGCCACCCGATCCCATTAAAATCATTTGAAAATATCATTTAAGTTTCAAAATTGAGTTTATGAAATAAATCAATTCAGTAACAAATACCCCTGAAGGGTTCACATAACCGGCGAGATGCCTAAATATGATTTAGCAATCAATGACAAATATCTCTGAAGGGTTCACATAACCGGCGAGATGCCCAAATATGATGATATCAATGGGTTTCAATCAATTACGTAGTAAAATCATCAATCAGGATGGACCAAGTCACAATCCCCAGTAATAAACGGCACAGTATAGCACCATGATGTGCAAATCCGGGGTTTCAAACCCTCAGAACATCATTTAAGATCATTACTCACCTCAAACCTGCTAAATCCATAGCCCGCGACGCCCTTGCCCTTTGAATTGGCCTCCACGCGCGTCGAATCTATCCAAATTCAAAACAATTGCATTACAATATGTTGTGGGAACAAAGCCCAAATAAAACAATCGAAAAACATCAAGAAATCCCGAAATTTGAAAAACCGAGCCCGGGCCCACTTCTCGAAATTAGATAATTATTACCCCAACGGGTTCCTTATCTCCTCACGATTTCAACCATATAAAATTTGTCGAATTCCGACATCGGATCGACCTCTAAGTCCCAAAATCCAAGCTTAGGGTCTTCCACAACTTTCCCAACTTAAATCACCAGTAGAAATGCTAAAACAGCTATAATCTTAGGTAAATCTTTCAAAATTGAGTTAGGAATACTTAACCCGAGATTCCTCCTGAAGGTCTTCCAAAAATCCTTCAAGATTTCGCTTCAATCTGAGTTCCCTAGCTCCAACTACGTTCAAAATGGTCAAAACTCCCTTCCTTAAGAGCTTGTTCAAGAAATTCTCCCTTTGGATATAGTTTTGAGGTTGATTTGTTGTGATTCTATGGTGTTTGGAGGTGTTTCTCTTCGTGGGTAACGGAAATGGGTTTTGCATGGCAAA
Source organism: Nicotiana obtusifolia (assembly GCA_002018475.1). NCBI lineage: Eukaryota > Viridiplantae > Streptophyta > Magnoliopsida > Solanales > Solanaceae > Nicotiana > Nicotiana obtusifolia. The sequence continues at coordinate 15,663 of MCJB01037331.1, read as the reverse complement.
ATGGGCACTGAGTTCTATTTATAGAGTGGTCAAAAATCGAGTTAAAACACCCTTGCCCAACCAAATATGCGATCGCATACCTGCCGCATAACAGGTACGCGGTTCGCGAATTTGACGCAGCCATCGCGAAGATAGCCCTAGCCTTCACCGCGAAATCAACACAAAGCGAGGTTTGCGGTTCGCATTTCATGGTTTGCGATCGCATTCTCGTCGCATTCCTGACGTAGATTTTTGTCCAAGTTTCTGTCTCAATATGCGATCTCCACTGCCAAATGTGCGGTTCGCATTTCAGGTTTGCGGTTCGCATTCTGGCCGCATTTTGGTCGCGAATCTTACCCAGATTTCTGCTTGTTTTGCGACTTCACTATGAGATATGCTGTCCATATTTGAGATATGCGGTCCGCATTCTCACCTGGTTTTTCTGCAACTTTTGCTTTTCCAACGATGGTTTAATCCGTTTAACCACCCAAAACTCACCCGAGGCCTCTGGAACCTCAACTAAACATGCCAACATATCCCATAACTTTATTTAAACTTGTTCCGACCTTCGGAACGCTCAAATCAACATCACAACGTCAAATTTGCATCGGATTCAAGCCTAAGGATTTCAAAATCTTCTAAATCGCTCTTTTGATCTAAACCCAACCAAATCCTAATTCACATATCGAAGCTACAGCAACTTTCGGAATTCCATTCCGACCCTCGGATCAAAATCTCGCCTATCAAGCGAAAATCGCCAAAATTCTCACTTCACCAACTCAAGCCTAATTCTATACCGGACCTCCAAAACAAATTCCAACCACACTCCTGAGTCATAAATCATCTCCCGAAACTAACCGAACCATCGGAACTCGCATCCGAGCCCTCTAACTCATAAGTCAATATCCAGTTGACCTTTCCAATTTTGACCTCCTTGAAAGAGACTAAGTGCCTCTCTTCTTGCTAAACTCACCCCAAACACAGACTACTCAACTTGATTACCTAAAGCACGGATAAGGAAGCATAATAAAGCAGAAAATGGGGAAAACGGAGTGGTAACCCACGAGACAACTGACCGGGTCGTCACATTCTCCCCCTCTTAAACAAACGTTCGTCCTCGAACGAGTCAAGAAGCATACCTGAAGTTTCAAAGAGGTGAGGATATCTGCTCCGCATCCCCTGCTCGGTTTCCCAGGTAGCCTCCTCCACGGACCGGCCTCTCCACTGAACTTTTACTGAAGCTATATCCTTGGACCTCAACTTCCGAACCTGACGATCCAGAATCGCCACTGGTTCCACCTCATAGGTCAAATCATCATCTAACTGAATCATGCTGAAGTCCAAAATATGAGACGGATCTCCAACATACTTCCGGAGCATAGAAACATGAAATACTGGGTGTACACTAGACAAACTGGGTGGCAAGGCAAGTTCATAAGCCACCCCCCGACTCTTCGAAGCACCTCAAACGGCCCAATGAACCGAGGACTCAGTTTCCCTTTCTTCCCGAATCTCATAACACTTTTCATGGGCGAAACTTTCAGCAAGGCCTTCTCGCCAACCATGTAAGACACATCTCGAACCTTCCTATCGGCATAACTCTTTTGCCTTGACTGTGCTGTACGGAGCCTCTCCTGGATTATTTTCACCTTCTCTAAAGCATCCTGAACCAAGTCTGTCCCTCATAGCCTAGCTTCGCCGGGCTCGAACCAACCAACTGGAGACCTACACCGTCTCCCATACAGAGCCTCATACGGAGCCATCTGAATGCTCGACTGATAGCTGTTGTTATAAGCGAACTCCGCAAGCGGTAGAAATTCATCCCATGAGCCTCCGAAATCAATAACACATGCACGCAACATGTCCTCCAATATCTGAATGGTACGTTCTGACTGCCCATCCGTCTGAGGATGAAATGCTGTGTTCAATTCCACCTGAGTACCCAACTCCCTCTGCACGGCTTTCAAGAATTGCAAAGTGAACTGCGTACCTCTATCTGAAATGATAGAAACTGGAACACCATGCAGCCGGACAATCTCTCGGATATAAATCCTTGCCAACCGTTCTGAAGAATAGGTAGTACACACAGGAATGAAGTGCGCGGACTTGGTCAGTTGATCCACAATCACCCAAATAGCATCGAACTTCTTCAAAGTCCTTGGGAGTCCAACAACAAAGTCCATAGTGATCCGCTCCCATTTCCACTCGGGAATAGCTATCTGCTAAAGCAAACCACCCGGCCTCTGATGTTCATATTTTATTTGCTGACAGTTGAGACACCGAGCTACGAATCCCACAATATCCTTCTTCATCCTTCTCCACCAATAATGTTGCTTCAAATCCTGGTACATCTTTGCGGCACTCGGATGAATGGAATACCGTGAGCTATGGGCCTCCTCCAGAATCAACTCTCGGAGTCCATCCACATTAGGTACACAAATCCGGCCCTGCAACCTCAACACTCCATCGTCGCCGATGGTCACATCTTTAGCATCATTATGCTGGACTCTGTCCTTAAGGACAAGCAAATGGGGATCGTCATATTGACGCTCCCTGATGCGATCGTATAACGAAGACCGAGAAACCATGCAAGCCTATACCCGATTGGATTTCGAGATGTCTAGTCTCACAAACCTATTGGCAAAGTTATGGACATCGACTGCGAGAGGTCTCTCTCCAACTGGAATGTCATGCCAAACTCCCCATGCTCACTGCCTTTCGGCTCAAAGCATCGGCCACCACATTGGCCTTTCCCGGATGGTATAGTATAGTAATATCGTAATCCTTGAGCAATTCTAACCATCTCCGTTGTCTCAAATTTAGATCTTTCTGCTTGAACAAATGTTGAAGGCTATGATGATCCGTGAACACTTCACAAGATACGCCATACAAGTAGTGCCTCCAAATCTTTAGAGCATGAACTATTGCAGCTAGCTCCAAATCATGCACGTGGTAGTTCTTCTCATGAGGCTTCAACTGACGAGAAGCGTAAGCAATAACTCTACCCTCCTGCATTAGTACACAACCTATACCAATTCTCGAGGCATCACAATATATGGCATACGAACATGAGGCTGATGGTAGAACCAATACTGGAGCTGTGGTCAAGGCTGTCTTGAGCTTCTGAAAGCTCTCCTCACACTTGTCCGACCACACAAATGGAACACCCTTCTGGATCAATTTGGTCAAGGGCGATGCAATGGATGAGAATCCCTGCACAAACCGGCGATAATAACCTGCCAACCCAAGAAAACCACGAATCTCTATGACTGAGGACGGTTTAGGCCAACTCCGAACCGCCTCTATTTTCTTTGGATCAACTTGAATACCCTCACTGGACACTATGTGCCCCAAGAAATCCACTGAGTCGAGCCAAAACTCACACTTGGAGAATTTTGCATAAAGCTTCTCCTCCCTCAGTCTCTGCAATACAACCCGCATATGTTCTGCGTGCTCTTCCTGGCTGCGCGAGTACACCAGAATATTATCAATAAATACCACCACGAACGAATCCAAATAAGGCCGAAATACATTGTTCATTAACTGCATGAATGCTGCTGGGGCATTGGTTAGCCCGAAAGACATAACAAGAAACTCATAGTGGTCATATCTAGTCCGGAAACAGTTTTAAAAATATCTGCATCCCTGATCTTTAACTGGTGATATCCTGAACGAAGATCAATCTTAGAGAACACTCGTGCTCCCTGAAGCTGGTCAAACAAGTCATCGATGCGAGGCAAAGGATATTTGTTCTTGATTATTACTTTGTTCAGTTTCCTATAAACGATGAACATTCTCATCGTGCCATCCTTCTTTTTCACAAATAGAACCGGTGCATCCCAAGGTGACACACTAGGGCGAATGAACCCCTTGTCTAGGAGTTCCTGAAGTTGCTCCTTTAATTCTTTCAACTCCGTTGGTGCCATGCGATACGGTGGAATAGAAATAGGATGGGTGCCCAGCACCAAGTCGATACCAAAATCAATATCCCTGTCCAGCGGCATGCCTGGCAGGTATGTAGGAAATACATCGGGAAAACCCTGCACAACTGGAACAGAATCGATGTTTGGAGTCTCAGCTCCAACATCCCTCACAAACGCTAGGTATGCAAGGCAACCCTTCCCAACCATACGCTGGGCTTTCAAGTATGATATCACCCTACTACGAATATAATCAGTCACGCCACGCCACTCTATCCGCGGCACATCCGGCATAGCCAAAGTAACTGTCTTAGCATGACAGTCTAAAATAGCACGACATGGAGATAGCCAATCCATGCCTAAAATAACATCGAAATCTACCATGCTTAATAGCAATAGATCCACTCGGGTCTCCAGACTCCTAATAGTTACTACACACGACCGATACACATGGTCTACAACAACAGTGTCGCCCGCCGGGGTAGACACATGAACAGGTAAAGCAAGAAACTCCCGGGGCTTACTCAAATAATGAGCAAAATATGAAGACACATATGAATAAATGGAACCGGGATCAAATAACACAGAGGCATCTCTGCTGCAGACTGAAACAATACCTGTAATAATGGCGTCTGAAGCACTGGCATCTGTCCTGCCTGGAATAACATAGAATCGGGCCGGCCACCACCTGCTCGACCTCCCCCTCTTGGGCGGCCTTTGGCTGCCTGACCTCCACCCCTAACTAGCTGGGCGGGTGGTGAGGTAACTGGATCACAGTCGAGGGTTGACCTCTCTGTTGGGACGATCTAGCACCACGATTAGGACAATACCTCCCGCATGTGGCCCATCTCGCCACACTCATAACAGTTCACTGGTGCACTGGCAAATGCAATCGGTCTAGAAGGACCCTGGGCCGTCGGAGCATGAGCTGGAAAGGCGTTGAGCGATGACTGGACCTGCTGCAATCCATGATAACCACAACCTGCAGATGCCCCGCTATACCCTGGACGGACTGGCTGAGCAGGCCCGAAGGAACGACCCATACCTTGCTGGCACTGGCCTCTCGAAGGAGTACCACTGTAATTACCCGATCCTCGAGGCCTCTTAGCCTCCTTCTCCTCTCGCTCCTGACGGCGAACCGTCTCAATCTCGCGAGCTATGTCAACCACTTCCTCGAAAGTAGCACCCAATACTCTCTCCCTAGTCATAAGAATATGGAGATTATAGTTAAGTCCATCCACAAACCTCCTGATCCTTTCACGATCAGTCGGAACCATCCAGACAGCGTGTCGAGCCAACTCAGAAAATTTGGACTCATATTGCGACACAGTCATATCTCCCTGTAACAACCATTCAAACTGTCTACGCAGCTCCTCTTTGCGAGACTGCGGCATATACTTCTCCAAGAAAAGAGCGGAGCACTGCTGCCAAGTAAGGGGCGCTGCATCAACCGGCCTACGCCTCTCATACGCCCCCCACCAATTAAAGGCAGCTCCCGTAAACTGAAAAGTGGTAAATGCCACACCACTAGACTCAAGAATCCCGGCTGTCCGAAGCATTCACTGACACTTGTCAAGAAAACCCTGGGCATCCTCCCCCTCTGCACCACAGAATGACGGAGGCTGGAGTCTGCCAAACCTCTCAAGACGACGTTGCTCATCATCTGGCATAACTGGTACTATGTATTCTTGGGCTGGTGCAACCGGCTGGGTTGGAGGTGCCCCCGGCATCTGAAGTCCCTGCACTACCTGCTCAGGCGTGCGGGCAACTGGAGTCTGATTGCCTCCCCCGGCCTGTGAAGTGGTTGCGGCTGTGGTGGCTGAAACCGCCTGAGCCAGGCCAGTGCAAATAGATAATATCTGAGCCAAGGTCTCCTGAAGACCTGGAATAGCGATAGGCACTGCTGGTGCCTGAACTGGTGCTGCTGGAGCCTGTTCCTGAGCTGGGGCAGCTGGTGGATCAACAGATGCAGCCCTCGCCGCTCTGCCTCTACCACGGCCACGACCACGTCCACGGCCTCTGGTGGCCTCAGTGGGTGGTACTGGTGGTCGTCCACCTCGTTCGGTAGTCCGCGGCCTCACCATCTGTGAGAGAACACGATAGCAGAAGTTTTAGTACTCGGATCAACAAGTTCGCATGATAAGAATTTCAAGAATATGGAATTTTCCTAAAAAGGTTCTGCAGCCTCTGGAAGATAAATACAAACGTCTCCGTATCGATCCGCGAGACTGTACTAAACCTGCTCATGACTCGTGAGACCTATGTAACCTAGGCTCTGATACCAAGCTTGTCACGACCCGAAATCCCAACCCGGTCGTGATGGCGTCTCTCATGAAGAAAAGGCCAGCCAATCCAAACTAATCCTCGATTTAAATAGTTAGCCACACGAAAATAATATAAGTATGGTTTAATAGCAGAAATTAGCGAAAAAATATAGTGAACCATCCCGACTACAGCCCGAACCGAGGTGTCACAAAGTCATGAGCAACTAATGAAATCCTGATAACAAGATTACTATTACAATATCTCTAGCACAATTGTTTGAAGAAAGTGGAAATAACAATATAAAGAGATACGGGGCTGCGGACGCCAACAGCTACCTCGAAATCTCTGAATCACTGCCCTGACAGTAGTAATCAATAGATCGGAGCGGAACCGGTAACGCCTGAATCTGCACACATGGTGCAGGGAGTAATGTGAGTACTTCCAACTCAGTGAGTAATACATATAAATAATGACTGAGAGAAAGAACACACATAAGCCATAAAGCAATCCACGATGAAACAGTAAAAGCATGTAAATATTCTAAGCAAATAACATGAAGTAAACGGAAACAACATCAACACAGCAAAAATGCAATGCACAACATGACTCTCGTGGCGGCGTGCCACCCGTTCCCTGGGTACCCGGCGCTCACTGTAGGGGGTTCAGTGGCGCAATATCTCATGACGGCGTGTCACCCGATCCATTCACATCACATCTCGTGGCGGCGTGCCACCCGATCCCATTAAAATCACCAAGAAATCCCGAAATTAGAAAACCCGAGCCCGGGCACACTTCTCGAAATTTGATAATTTTCACCCCAATGGGTTCCTTATCTCCTCACGATTTCAACCATATAAAATTTGTCGAATTCCGACATCGGATCGACCTCTAAGTCTCAAAATCCAAGCTTAGGGTCTTCCACAACTTTCCCAACTTAAATCACTAGTAGAAATGCTAAAACAGCTATAATCTTAGGTAAATCTTTCAAAATTGAGTTAGAAATACTTACCTCGAGATTCCTCCCGAAGGTCTTCCAAAAATCCTTCAAGATTTCGCTTCAATCTGAGTTCCCTAGCTCCAACTACGTTTAAAATGGTCAAAACTCCCTTCCTTAAGAGCTTGTTCAAGAAATTCTCCCTTTGGATATAGTTTTGAGGTTGATTTGTTGTGATTCTATGGTGTTTGGAGGTGTTTCTCTTCGTGGGTAACGGAAATGGGTTTTGCATGGAAAAATGGGCACTGAGTTCTGTTTATAGAGTGGTCAAAAATCGAGTTAAAACACCCTTGCCCGACCAAATATGCGATCGCATACCTGTCGCATAACAGGTATGCGGTTCGCGAATTTGACGCAGCCATCGCGAAGATAGCCCTAGCCTTCACCGCAAAATCAACACAAAGCAAGGTTTGCGTTTCGCATTTCATGGTTTGCGATCGCATTCTAGTCGCATTCCTGACGTAGATTTTTGTCCAAGTTTCTGTCTCAATATGCGATCTCCACTGTCAAATGTGCGGTTTGCATTTCAGGTTTGCGGTTCGCATTCTGGCCGCATTTTGGTCGCGAATCTTGCCCTGATTTCTGCTTGTTTTTGTGACTTCACTGTGAGATATGCGGTTCGCATTTGAGATATGCGGTCCGCATTCTCACCTGGTTTTTCTACAACTTTTGCTTTTCCAACGATGGTTTAATCCGTTTAACCACCCAAAACTCACCCGAGGCCTCTGGAACCTCAACTAAACATGCCAACATATCCCAAAACTTTATTTAAACTTGTTCCGACCTTCGGAACGCTCAAATCAACATCACAACGTCAAATTTGCATCGGATTCAAGCCTAAGGATTTTAAAATCTTCTAAATCGCTCTTTTAATCTAAACCCAACCAAACCACGTCCGGATGACCTGAAATTTTACACACAAATCCTAATTCACATATCGAAGCTACAGCAACTTTCGGAATTCCATTCCGACCCTCGGATCAAAATCTCGCCTATCAAGCGAAAATCGCCAAAATTCTCACTTCACCAACTCAAGCCTAATTCTACACCGGACCTCCAAAACAAATTCCAACCACACTCCTGAGTCATAAATCATCTCCCGAAACTAACCAAACCATCGGAACTCGCATCCGAGCCCTCTAACTCATAAGTCAATATCCGGTTGACCTTTCCAATTTTGACCTCCTTGAAAGAGACTAAGTGTCTCTCTTCTTGCTAAACTCACCCCAAACGCAGACTACTCAACTTGATTACCTAAAGCACGAATAACGAAGCATAATAAAGCAGAAAATGGGAAAAACAAAGTGGTAACTCACGAGACAACTGACCGGGTCATCACAGTCACACTCAATTTCAAACGCCTTACTAAAATCAGGTAATTATAACAACGGGGTTCAACTAAGCCTACGTTTCAATTCTTGCAAGGCACCCTCTTGCAGCTCCCCCCACACAAAAGGCGTGTCTTTTCTCGCCAACTCCGTGAGTGGTGCTGTTATGGTGCTAAAGTCTTTAACAAAGCATCTGTAGAAACTAGCTAGTCCATAGAAACTTCTAACATGCAACACAGTAGTAGGAGTAGGCCAATCTCTAATAGCTTCAACCTTAGATTCATCTAGCTCAACACCATTAATACTTACAACAAATCCCAAAAATACGGTTCTCTCCACACAAAAGGCACACTTCTTATAATTAACATATAGCTTTTCGGCTCTCAACACTTCAAAATTTGGTGGTAACCGGACCTAAGATCAATCTTAGAAAATACACTTGAACCACATAATTCATCTAGCATGTCATCTAACCTAGGGATAGGATGATGATACTTTACTGTTATCTTATTGACAGCTCGGCAATCAACACACATCCTCCAGGTGCAGTCTTTCTTTGGAACCAAGATCACGAGTACGGCACACGGACTTAGACTCTCTCGAACTAGCCCCTTAGTCAATAGCTCATCCACTTGTCGTTGCAACTCCTTAGTATCCTGTGGATTGCTTCGATATGCGGGTTTGTTCAAAATTTGTGACTCCGGAACAAAGTCAATTTGGTGTTCTATCCCCCTCAATAGAGGTAGTCCACTCGGCATCTCCTCGGGAAACATATCCCTATATTCCTGCAAAACATCACTAACAACACTAGGCAAGGGGTGAATGTTAGTAGAAACTTCATCATTAGAGCTCAAGTAAACACCCTTATGAATTAGACAAATTAAGAGTTTAGAACTATCATTACCTCTCAAATACTCACCTGGTTGCATCATAGCACAAACATTACCTGGCAGGGTTAATGTACTGGCATGGTCCACGGCTTCGATTTTAGCTTTCACTATCTCTTCGTCATTCTCCACCTCACAAACAGTACCATCATGTTCAGGTCTTAAGGTGGAACCATCACTAGTTCCTTCCTCGGCATTCTTCTAGTACTAACGGTTCTTTCAAGGTTCTCCATTCGAGCACTAATTGCCCTTACTTTAGCCCAAAGCTCGGCTAAAGTAATGTCGCTCACGACCTTGTCTCCGACAGTAGCCATGTACCTGCAAAAGAACAAGACTAGAGAATGCATTAAGATTAGCATATTACCTCACTCACTTTTGAATGACTCTAAGATTCACTCAACATTTTCGGGTAGAATTTTCGCACTTGTCCTCAAAATGGCTTCCTCTAATTGATCAAGTTCCTCAACGACCTTTCAAGCTCACAAGTTCAACAGTTTCTTCGGGGTGAGTGAATTTATGTGACTGGATAGAGGGATAGTTTTTTAAGTGAGCACAAGAAGCCAAGAATTATCTACGAAAGTGAAAATTTTGAGTTTTCGCACGAGGTCCTACAAGCTCAAAAATTAGTAATTACTTAAGTAGGAAATTACCTAAGAATTACTAATTAGAAATAATATAGTCAAAGAAGTAAGGAAATTTAGAAAGTAAGGAAATTGTAGAGGCTTTCCTATTCTAGTTTGGAGAAGACCAAATCTCTCTCCTCCTCTTCTATGGAATTTCGCCCCTTTTCTCCTTATCCCAATGGGAAACAATTCCTTGAAACTTCTCCCTTTTAGAATGGGAGTTGTCTCCTTCTTAGACTAGGCTTAGGGTTTCTTATTCTTCTCCTTCTCCTAGCCTCTTACACATTTTTTAACAAGAAATTCAAGAACAACAAGTTGATGTCAAAGAACTTCAAGAATTCAATGCAACTTTGTTAAGAACGGTCAAATCTTCAAGAATCCTTTCAAGATTAATGTGGATTGTTTCAAGAACTACAAATTGAAGTTCAATAACTCCAAGATTAACATGAACCATTTTCAAGAAAAACAAATTGGCGTCCAAGAACTTCAAGAATGCAACCAAGAACTATTGACAATTCATCTAGCAATTCAATTCGCTTCAAAATTTCAAACTAGAGTTCCAAGAACTGTTTTTTTTTAAATGACCAAGAACTTCAAGATTGGTTTCAAGAACGGTTTTTAACAATCAAGACTTCAAGATTTCAACCCTAGATGTTTTACAACTTCAATCAACAACAATTCTCGGTTTTTCTCTTCTTCTTTTTTTGTCATGTTTTTTCTTCTTTTTCTTTTTTTTTAAATCAAAATGAAATTGAAGAAAGAACATAAAACTAAGGCACGAAGAACAGGATTGGGATCGTAAGAGAAAACCCTTTCCAAGCTCTGATACCAACTGATGCAATATTAAACGCAGAAACAAGAAAACAAAATATAGAAGCAAGATACTCTATGAATTTATCAAGACAACAAGTAGGAATGAATATACTTACCTTCTTGATGAAATCAACGAGTACCTATACTACACAAACGACCCTCAAGACAATGATTGTCTTGCAAATTGTTCGATCAAACAAAGGAACAAGTTCAATTTTGAATCACACCAAAATTGGACAAGTTAAAGTCACATGTTTTGGAGCACAAAGTGGCTGCCAAAAATTCTTCAATTTAGTATCAAAAACTACTAAAAATAATGAGTTCTTTAGGCTTATATAGAATGAGCCTTGTCCTAAGCTAACTAGGAACAAACAATTAACAAAAAGGCCACAAATTGGCTAAGTAGCTAAAGTGTCACGCAGGACATGATCACAAGTAAGAATTAATGTCTTTCATAACTACACAACATTTACAACATAGCCACAAACATCACAATGTGCTTAGAAACCCTTGGCTCTTCTTCACCATCAAATGTGCATCATGAAGCTCTTTAGCTTGACTTCTCGTGAATGGTCTTGAAGGCTAAAACGTATCAAGATCAAGTTGACTTGCATCACATTTGCTATCCCGCTTTTGCGCTCATTAGATTGCATATGCGAAATGGGGGCTAGGGACTGGACATCGCATTTGCATACTAGTTTCCAGTTTGCATTTTGCGAACATTCCTCCACTTTTAAGAACACTATTGATAGCTTCACAAATTTGTGATGGAGGGATAATCACATTTGCGAGATTATGGTCGCATTTGCGACATCCGTGCACCCGAACCACTATTTGCATTTGTGACCAGTGTCTCACATATGCGGGCATCGCAAATGCGATACTTGCAGCTGGTAAAAGAGGAAAAACACATGACTTAACTCATTTTACACCATTTCTCAACTCCAAACATTCTAGAGGTGGATTGTGGAGAACTGTTTCTTCCCAAATTCATTGGTTAGCAACTCTAATTCATTTTCTATCAATTCCCATTACTTTTCATAAGTTTTTAACATCAAATCTTGGGATTTCATGGTATAAATTAGGAATTTTAGGTAGAATTTAGAAAATTTACAAAATTGAGATTTAGACCTCAAATTGAGGTTGGATTTTGAAACAAATCACGTATCTGGGCTCGAGGGTGAATGGGTAATCAGGATTTTGATTCACTCTCGGATTTCAACCAAGTGGGCCCGTGATTGACTTTTGTTGACTTTTTCAGAAGTGATCAAAATTGAACCTTTTTCATTCGTGGGTAGTTTCTAAAGCTTATTTTAAATTGTTGGATCAATAATTGGCTAGATCCGGTTGGTTTGGAGGTTTGTTTGAAAGGCAAAGCCACTGTTGATTGTTGATTTGGTTATGGAGTGAGGTAAGTACTGTGGTTAACTTTGACTTTAGGGAATTATGACTTGTTGGTTATTTGCTACGTGAATTATGTGTGGGGACAATGTATATGTAAAGTGACGATTATATATGTGTTGTCTTGAGTTAAAGCATGCGAGTGAAAATTGATTTATTATACCATGTTGTTTCATTTACTATGCCTTCCATGCCTTAGGTAATTGTGATTCTTTAATTGTTCGCTTTCGTATTTATAGCTTATTTTGAAGTCGTTGGGATATTGGAAGTTGAGTTGTTTTATTATAACATCATGGTTGAAGTTGAAATTTGCTTCCCACCTTGCTTAATAATTTGGGTTGCTATTGTTTTTTGCAACCCATCCTTTCGGAGGGAGGAACAGTTTACTAAATATGTGTGAGTCTTTTCCATCTTCGTCTTCCTTAGCTAAAATGAATATGTCACCTACCCTGTACAAAACCCTGTCCAAAAAATATGATTACCTTTACGAAGTAGATATCTTACTAGACGAACAAAAAGTGTCTTCCACTGAACTACCACTTATAAATCCCTACTCAGCCTTTGCCAAAAAATCCTTTGCACCATGGACCCAAATACGTTCCCTTGTCCAACATAGACCAAAAGGAATTAAAGAATACGTTGCTGCGTCAAAACTTGACCAGCATCCCATCCTCGCCACCAGAGAAGAACAATTTATCACCCTTCAAATTCCAGACGATTTCCTCAGGCAATGGAGAGAGCATGGGTTTATCCATATCCATTTTGGTGCTATCCGAATTGCTCTAACCTATCACGGAAGAAAAGGTTAGCCGGTGGTCACTCGACTTTCTCTTCTCGATACCAGATATTTGGAGTACCAACATGCAAATTTGGGTATTACCGAAGTCACCTTGAATGCCGGGACTGTTTTCATAACAATCTTTCCAAACTTCAACATGTCTCTCTATGATCCTTACTTAACCGAAGCTCTTAAAATCCAAGTCCAAATCCAAGGAGCCCCTCAAGCTAAAGATTCCATACAAGCTACCCTTCACCACCAAATGGCATGGCGAGTCCAAAATCACGCCATGGATCTCTGTCTTCCCGGAGGAGAAAATGCTCTTCTCCTAAACATAGATGCCACAAAAGGAAATACCATGTGCACCCAAATACCCAGACAAATTTCAAGAGATGAGCTTGTCAAAATTCTTCCTGATTCCTGGATAACAAATTATGAAAAATTGAGAGAATCAGAGGAATCCTTACACTCTGGTGAACCAACCTTTACCAAAAGAAATGACAAAACCATTTGCATAAGCTTCGACCATTCCCACCTCAAAAAACCAAATAAAATTGTCTTCTCTTGCCAAATGATCCAACCAAAAGATATAGCAGATACATAACCTGAACCTGATGGAGATCTCTTTTGGAACATAAAAAACATCATGGAAGAACATGACTGGTGCCGATGCTTCGACAAAAATGGATCCAGAACTTGGTGGTACAAATGCCCCTTTACGGGACACTGCCCTTGGGATCTTGATTGCGACTGTCAAGACTGTTTCGAAGACCCAGAGGGAGAATACAAAGGAGAAAACTTAGCTCTCAAAAAAGCCAAATCCAAATCCAAGAAAAAGAAGAACACCACTGAAAAAAAATTTCGAGCCAGATATGAAAATAAAGACCCTTCAATTGGCTCATTAAGCCGTCCTGGTAAATATAAATTTCTTGTCAGTTACAAACCCCAAGAGTGGTCAAAACTTCCAGAAAAATTCACTCCAAGCTGGGAGGATAGTGAACCTACACCTAAACCTGATCACCATCAGTTCATACTCACAACCCAAAAAGCCACTTGATCCTAAAACTCTACCCATTCCGAAAATCAAAAATCCCCCGCAACCACAGATGTTCATGCTGAGTTCTTCAAGCTCCAGTCATACTCACGATTTTCCTTCCCTACAACCTTTTGAAAAAGAGGGAATTAGCCATGCACCAAAAATTCCCAAGAAAAACGTAGTGCTGCCTACTGGAGAAAAACCCCCTACAAGTGACATCGAGGCAACATTAAACTGGCAGTCCGAAAACTCTATCTGCCAAAACAAAGTCCTGACCAATATTGGTAACACCATAAAGAACGTGGCTCATACGCAAAATAAAATGTTGAGCAAGGTGGAAACAATTGAGAAATAAATGGAGAACACATCGTCTCGCCATGAAGGACTAATCAAAGCATTAGAACAGAGGTTGGCAAATTTACAATATGAGATTTGTCCGCCAGAAACTTCACTATTCCACTTCTTCCAACAACAACAAAAAGAGACAGTTTCCATCAAAGAACAGATCCAGCACTGAGAAATGACCACCTTCAGCCACAAACAACTCCAGTTGTCACCTCAAAATTTACCTTTTTTCCGATGTCTCCACAACCATATTCCCCACCTAAATTAGACAACACCTTTTCTACTTTTCCGTCTGCCTCACAGAATCCATTCTCCTTCACCCAACTCGCAAAAGAAGAACAGGAGTTTGATATTGCAAAATGGGTTTGGGAACGGAAAGATGCCCAAGCAGCACAAAAACAAGCCAAGGAAAGGTGAGACCATGCAGAAAGTTCGAAAGGATCCAACCCAGAAAATCTAATGATCTCTAACCAGAAGGCTCCGGACTTCTATGTCTCTCAACCAAGATGCATATCAGAAGAAGAGACTCCGTGGTCCGAATCCCTAAATTCATCAGAAGACGACTCAACAGAAGATAGCTTTCAATCAAGCAATGAATCCATGACGAACTCTTCCGAAGACGATAATCCCCCAATATTTGTCAATCAGCCAAGAAAGCCAGAGGTATCTGAGGTAGATGACGAACAAGAAGGCATGACCGATGAACCAATCCCAGAAAGAAGATTTGAGCCCATGGCGTCCAAACCAGTTGGAACTAGTTTCCATACTTCCACCTTGGACGACGTCAAGGTTTCACAATGGCCTCAGAGAATCCAAGACTTTTATACCTGGATGGTGACTAAAAATTTGGTAGAACGCGAGAAGTATGCCATCCTGTCAGAACTCACTTCACGATTCTCTGGAATCCTCAGAGATTGGTGGAACTCACTTGCATTTCAAGAGAAGAATATGTTTCTTACTTCCCAAGACTTTGCCTTCAACATCCGCATTCTACATGAAGTCTTCTGCGGAGATACTGGCCAAAGACAGGAGAAAATGCATAGACAACTCTTCGAGATGAAGTGTGTGTCATTCGACAGAAATGACATTGACAGACACTTTCAAAAAATGGCCAAGATATACTTTGAGATCGGCGGCGATATCAATCTGAAGCAAGCCTTTGTCTCGTCACTTCCAAAGCTGTTGGCAAGTCGAGCCATGACCATCATTAAAGAAAAGTTCCAGTCCATAACCATCCCACAAATTGGTTATATCAGGCAGGCTATTTTCGTCGCATTAGATGATATTTGTACAA
>MCJB01037320.1:88115-102288 GCA_002018475.1 Nicotiana obtusifolia | reverse complement strand
TGAGTCATTTGAAAAGTCATGACTGTCATGTCTTCATGGAGACCTTACTGCCTATTGCATTTAGTGGTTTGCCTGAAAGAATCTGGAAACCCATCACAGAGATCAGTTTGTTCTTCAAAGACATGTGTTCTTCCACGTTAAGGGAAGAAAACCTACTGCAGATGGACCAGAACATTCGTGTCACCTCTTCTAAGCTGGAAAGGATATTTCCATGTGGGTTTTTTGATGTGATGGAACATCTTCCAATCCACCTTGTACACGAGGCACGACTTGGAGGGCCCGTTCAATGCAGATGGATGTATTCATTTGAGAGGTAATATTATATTTTTTACTCCTAATTTTCTGTTTTATTTTAATGTTCTTGGCTAACCTGAAATTATGATAGGACAATCGGCAAATGCAAAAAATTCGTTAGGCAGAGGAACATGGTTGAAAGATCTATATGCGAAGCATATCTTGCAAAGGAGACTGCCCATTTTTGCTCTTACTATTTTGAGAGTAAATGTGGCATGTGCTAGGAATAGGCCCAACAGGCACACAGTCGACCTTATGAATGATCCGTCATACCCGCTTATGTCCATATTCAATCAACCAGGCCATGTTCTAAAGATGTTAGAAAGAGGAGTTTGAGTGATGTGGAGTTCAAGTCAGCTACACTTCACGTGTTGCTAAATTGTCCAGAAGTCGTACCATTTCTCAAGTAAGTATTGATTTAGTAGTTATCAAAATATAACAATTACTGTGACTACATCTCAATGCAACTACTAAAAATGTTTGATGTGTCACAGTCACTTCGTCAGTCAATTTGGCCATGATGCTGTATATACGAGATTTGATACTTGGTTCAAACAATTTGTAAGTTTCTCCTTAAAATATTCTAACACTACGTAAGTAAACAATGTTTGAAAGTTATGCTGACATATGAATTTTTTTAACAATATGTAGGTAAATGATCCAAATAATGGTGTAAACCAATTTTTGAAAGATATATCTTGGGGACCTGGGGTTGTGGTCAGAACAATGTCTAAGTATGTTGTGAATGGCTATAAGTTCCATACCGAGGATTGTTCAAAAAATAAAAATAGCAACAATAGTGGGGTGTGGGTTAAAGGTGCTGATGGCAACCAAGATGGAGATATTGATTACTATGGTGTGATCAAAGAAATAATTGAACTAGAATATACAGGTTGGCCATACAAGAAATTGATACTTTTTAGATGTAAGTGGTTTGACCCACACCCAACAAGAGGTACTAGAGTCCACAATCAGTACAACCTAATTGAGGTTAATCATAAGAGGGAGTATGATCGCTATGATCCTTTCATAATTGCACATAAAGTTAGGCAAGTGTATTATGCTCCTTATCCATTGCGGCGGAATAAGTCTGATTGGTGGGTTGTTATCAAAACCAAGCCTGTGGGTAGGGTGGAAGTTGAAAATGTGTTAGATGTTGCATATCAAAACGATATCTCCACTGTTGACCAAATAGTGGACGAAGTTTTAGAAAATGATTTGGAACATCGTGAACACATACTGGAAGAAGTTGATATTTCCGAAGTAAGAATTACAGAAAACGAGGAAGAAGTATCAACTGATGAAGCTCAAACTACCGAGGAAGAAGAATTCTCGGACGAGGAACTATACGACGATGAGCTTTAAACAGTTGGTTTCTTTAACAACTCTCGTTTATAGCTATATATTTTCTTTATAATCTTTCAATCTAAATATGTATTATATTATGCAGATGACAGGCAAAGGTCAAGGTAACGCTGATTCTAGTACTTCTCGGGGTCGAGAAAAGGGTAAGAAATAAAGGAGGAGGGTAGAAGATTACACTCCAATTAGTCCTGCCGTTCCAGAGTTGCATATGCCTATGTATTTTCCTCCACCCCAGGGCTATTCTGAGCTGCCCCAGTATTACCAGCCCTACACATTCGTGCAGACACCGGGTCTTTCATCACAAGGCCCTAGGATTGTACGTCTGACGTACAGTCCAGCTACCGCACATCCACGTGGATCTCAGCTATCTTCATCGCATGGACCGATCGTCCATGTCACATCCACATGGATCACAGTCATCAGCGCCGCAGCCACTAGGGTCACAGCCACTGGGGTTGCTGCCACTCGGGTCACAGCAATCAGTGACATGTCCATTGCGGCCCATACAGCTGCGTCGCAGGGCTCGCAGCCATCTTCATCGGGGACTCCATCTATTACAGGCATTCGCCTGCGGGATTCTAGCTCTGACCCCCCTACACCTTCCACACATGCCCCTGGTGATGATGACGAGGAGGTGCTTCGTGATCAGTATGGCAGGATCATTATCGTCCTTGAGGGTGACGGGTAAGAGTTATTTGTTATTTTTAACGTTTATTGTTTTGTACGGTTTTACTAAGATATTAATAATGTTTTTTTTTATTACATTAAAGGTTTATCCCTAGTAATGTTACTACGAGGATAATCACCCAGGCAACTAGAAAGCTATACGATGGCCCTTATGCGACTTGGAGTGATTTTTCATTCTCGCTTAAGGAGGCAATTTTCAATGATTTTAAGGTATAAATGTTCTTTTAAGCAGTACAATTCCATCTAAATACTATGATATTTCCATCTAAATACTTAACTTCTCAAATACAGAGCAAGTGTGTGTGGGAACACCGCTATAGTGCGGAGGTAGCTGCTAACTTCCATCACAAGGCTCGCAAGCGGTTGTCCCATTGCTTCTCCAACGCTAGAAGGTCGAACCAGAAGCCCTCCTAGTTGCAAGATCGTTTATGGGATGATCTGCAAAGGCAATGGCTAGCCGCAGATTTCCTAAAGAAGAGCGAGCAAGGAAAGAAAGCTCGTGCTTCGGAGAAGGGAGGCTCTCTGCACACTGGAGGTGCGATCAGCCTCGGTTCAATAAAGAGGAAAATGGTACGTAATTGCTTAATTTAATTTAAATTTTCAACGTCTAATATGTTTATTAACTAAAATTTATGACTTTTCAGGAGAAGAAGTTGGGCCGTCCGATGAGGCAAGATGAGTTATTCAAGCAAACTCATATTGTCAAGAAGAAGAAAGATTCTGATGAAGAAAGGTGGGTCGAAGACCGAGCCTCGGCTGTACGTGTAAGTTTTCAATTTTCATTAAGTACTTTAATTTAGTTTTATATAACTTTTCAATACTAATTCTATGTAATTTTTCTTATAGAGTCGCTTCACAGCTGAGGTTGAAGAATTTGTACGCAGCCAGCCACCATCTTCATCGGGCGAGCCAATCCAACCGTCGGACGAGGATGCTGAAAGATTATGGACGCAGGCTACTGGCGGTCCAAAAGGGGGGAAGGTATACGGGCTTCCCGCTAAGAAATTCCACCGCTATAGGTGTAGAATGCAAGGAATAGGCACTTCCTCGCAAGCGAAGCAACTTGATGAGGAGTGCATCTCCTCTATGCGGGAGAATTTGGCAAAGCTCACAGCCGAGATAGAAGCTGCCAAGGAAAGAGAGAAGGCTAGAGAAGAAAGAGAAAAGTTTAGAGATGCTCAGTATGTTGCCATATAAGAGCAGCTCAAATCTCTCTTGGCTTCTGGCGCTTTTCCGATTCCCCGCTCACGTGAATCATCGCCAGATGGTCACCCTCCCCCTACTACTTCCTCCCGTCATCCCCGTTATCATCCCTCCAGTCCTACACAACAACACCCTTATCCACAACATCTTCGTGATGACACTTCATCCGACGATGACACTCCTGACGTATAGTAGAACAATAGACATTAGTAAACGTTGAATTGTAATAACAGCTTATATAATGTATAAGTTCATTTGAACTTTATACCTTGTTATTGTTTAATGTTGTTGTTTAATGATGTTGTTTATTGTTGTTATTCTCGTTGTTGTTTATTGTTTGTTGTTGTTGTTGTCGTTATTATTGTTTGTTGTTGTTGTTGTCGTTATTCTTGTTTTCATGGCATAAACTGCCTCTTTTAGGAATTTGGTAAGCTGGCAGGTGGTGTAGCTGCCAAAACAGGCAGTTTCTGAAAAAAATGAACCAAAAAAAGCGACTAACTTTGGTCTCAAGTTGGTCGCTATTTTGCTGGGAAAAAAAATAAACTGCAAATTAGCGACCAACCTTGGTCGCTTGTTGGTCGCAAATATATAAAAAAAATAATTAAATTTTAACTTTTGCGACCAACATTGGTCGCTATACTACCCAAATTTTTAAAATCTGGGAGTATAGCGACCAAAGTTGGTCGCTAATGAAAAAATTAAAAAAAAAAATAATTTATTTAGTGACCAATATTGGTCGCTATTTCCCAGAATATATTAATTTAAAAAAAAAAATAGGGACCAACTTTGCTCGCTAATTTGCGACCAAAGTTGGTCTCTATATGTTTTTCCGGAATGTTTGGTCCATTTTTTGGTAGAGACCAATGTTGGTCGCAAATTAGCGACCAACTTTGGTCGCTATTTGTTTGTGACCACCTAAATACTAACCAGGCCATTTTGATCGCTTTTTGGTCGCTTTTGGGCAAATTGTGACCAACTTTGGTCGCTTTTTTCGGTCGCTTTTCACCTATTTTCTAGTAGTGAATTAAGGGTGGCCAGCTTTTTTAGGCTGAAATTGCCCAATTCGTGTGGTTTGCAGTTAATTTATTGTTATTTATTTTAATTACAATCTAATTAATTATTCAGTATCAGGTTAATCCGCATATTCTTTAAA
Source organism: Nicotiana obtusifolia (assembly GCA_002018475.1). Classification (NCBI taxonomy): domain Eukaryota; kingdom Viridiplantae; phylum Streptophyta; class Magnoliopsida; order Solanales; family Solanaceae; genus Nicotiana; species Nicotiana obtusifolia. The sequence goes on along the minus strand of MCJB01037320.1, from coordinate 97,586 downwards.
TCACTAACAAATTTAATTGTTATCAAATTTTGAGGGTAAACAAAAATATATATATTTCGTTTTTCTAAACGAAATATTTTACGACGTGACTCGTGAGAATCAATAGACCCTTGTCATAAATTGCTCCAATTAATGGAAGGAATCCTGATAATGACGAACTGCTTGATGGATAAGCAGCTAGACAGATGGATACAATAGTCCCCGTCCATTCTGTTGGAAGATTATAAGCTTAAAGCATGAGCATGTGAAAGAGCACATGGGAATCCATCATTTATTCATCGTTCAGGGGTCCTGTCCACTTAATGACGCAACTTTTATACCACACTGATTATTTCTTATGCGTTCACTATACCTTAAGCAACATGGATCTATATCAACTTAAGCCAATGGTTCTTAAGTTCCCTAATTAATGACGGAGTGCTCTTCTATTGCTAATCTTTCCTAATGTATCCTGGCCAATAACAAATTTCTCATTCTTTGTTTGCTTTTTCTCTTATACTTCACTTAGGAAGTCATTAATGTTACCAATAAAAAATCAGAAAGCAATTTCTCAGCTCACCGCAATCAAGGGCAAGCATTTTGTTTTAGAATCATAAATAAATAGCAGTAAATCTCAGTAGTGGATCACAATGGGGTCACTAAGGAAGAGAAGTTCCTATTAAGAGTTACTTTTTGCTACTAGTAGTTTCCAGTTCCGTTGTAAGGGATCTTTCCCTATTGCAATCGGCCCTCCATATGGCTACTCTTCGCCCATATATACTATTCGATATGCAAACTTACAAGTAGTGCCGTTTTAGTTGAGAAAAAGTAAACAGAGGGGACAAATAAAAACAAGAAATAGGCGATGATAGATTTTTTGAAAGGGAGATGGTATCACAAGTAGGTCCATCTGCACCTACAGCTATGAGGAATTTCAGTAGGTATTTGACTAATGCTTCAATAGCTAAAGAAAGAAGTAGGTTTCCGAATTAAATGGCCTGTCGATATAGAAATTGCACAACAGTACAAGTCCAATGGAAACCTTTCGAACTAAGAAGCTAACTTTTGTAATTCGTTTCATTTAGAGTTATTCTCCTTTAGGACTTTCTACCAACCAGCTAAAAGAGCAGTATAACTAAGAAGTAAATGACATTTTCATCTGCAAAATGTTTTAGCACTATTCAAAGCATATCTGTTTATTTGGATATATGAATGGCCAGAAGTGAGGGTGTAGATATTAACTCGAAATGGTGGGCTGGACTAAGGAGAAGCAATTAGCCTTAATTATTACACCTGATGGCGGTATTTCCTTAACCCAACAATTTAGGAAAGAAGAGGGCGTCTTGCCTCCCCCCCGCCCCCCCCGCTCCCACAAAAAGGCAAGGGACCCGTCGGCACTTTCATCACCCAAGCTCCCTATAGTCAAATGTAACTACGTCGGTGTCCTTTCTTACTTTCTTTCTAAATGAAAAGAAAAGTTGGTCTAAACTTAAAAATATAGATGTTTTATGATTTTATTTTATTTGATGATGTTTGTCTGGACAAGATACGTAAAGAAAAGAAAATATTTGAAATTTAGTCTAAAATATGTTGTGTAGCTAATAAGATCATATCATTAAAGTAAATAACAAATAAAGAGTATTATATAAACTAAACCAGAAGGAGTATCATCTTCTTACTATTCTTACGATATTTAGGAAATCAGATTACCTTTTCTTTGACTATTTGACTTCAATCTTTTTGAATGTTTCCTAAATTAAATATCTTACATTATAAAAATTATTTTACTTTCTGAATATACAGGGCAAAGAAAGTTCTGTCTGATACATATAAGTAGGAAATTTGTGTGCCTATGCTTGTCTGTTTGTCTCCATAATGCCAAAACTTGGGAGTTCCAGGGGCAGCATTCTGCTTTCGCTATTGTTGATCTTCTTCTCCTTATTCACACAAAATGTCGCTACTGCTACAAGCAAGACTATTTCCAATCTCAGTTTTAAAGAGGCCCCAAAATTCTACAACTCCCCTTCTTGTTCTACCATTAATTCTTGGGAAAATGCAGTACATGTAGCTATGACCCTTGATATAGCTTACCTCCGAGGTTCAATGGCTGCGATTCTTTCTGTGGTTCAACACTCTTCTTGCCCTGAAAATATCATTTTCCACTTCGTGGCCTCTTCTTCTGCTGTAACCGCACACTTGAACCTTACAATTGCTAAATCTTTCCCTTATCTTCACTTCACAATTTATCCAATCCAAGATATTGCAGCCGTTGCAGGACTAATTTCCACTTCCATTCGATCTGCTTTAGACTGTCCTTTGAATTACGCTCGCAATTATCTTGCTGATCTACTTCCTCAATACCTTCACAAAGTCGTTTATCTTGATTCTGACCTTGTTCTCGTAGACGACATTGCTAAATTAGCAACAACACCTCTGACAGAGGACTCTGTTTTAGCAGCACCTGAATATTGCAATGCCAATTTCACTACTTACTTCACGCCCACGTTTTGGTCTAACCCTTCACTTTCCTTAACTTTCGCGAACCGAAACCGAAAACCTTGTTATTTTAATACAGGGGTTATGGTTATTGATCTTGATAGATGGAGAGCAGGGGATTATACTACAAAGATTGTGGAGTGGATGGAGTTGCAAAAGAGAATGAGGATTTATGAATTGGGTTCTTTACCGCCTTTTCTACTTGTTTTTGCTGGAAATATAGCTCCTGTAGATCATAGGTGGAACCAACATGGTCTAGGCGGAGATAATTTTCGTGGACTCTGCCGAGATTTGCACCCTGGTCCGGTTAGCCTGTTGCATTGGAGCGGAAAGGGGAAGCCTTGGGTTCGACTCAATTCGAACCACCCTTGTCCCCTAGATGCCCTCTGGGCACCTTATGATCTGCTGCAAACACCTTATACTCTTGAATCTTAAGGTACTTTACTCAATCCAAAAACGCCGCACTTGTTGAATTGCCTGATCATCTTATTCAAAAGTCTGTACTATTAGAAAGAGTACACTTTTTATTTACTTAAGCTTTGCAGTTTCCACTAACCTTATAATTACATCTAATGATCTGCTTCGTGTGTTCTTGAAGTTCCCTAATAGACTTCTATACGTGCTTCTATGGTTTCAGGTGTCTTAGAAATTGCAGTAAATTAAAAGAGATCGAGAGTAGAGATCTTTGTCCTGAGATCCTCCTCGATTGCGTTATGTACAGTATTTGTCTCTCTTCAAGGAGACCCCGAAAGGGCTAAGGTGAGGGTTGTTATTATTTTCTCGTAGATTACAATATACAGTTGCCAAGAATTCTACACTGGCACTTAGCTAGAGTACTATTTTTGAATGTACGAGATGAAAACATATACTACTACTATTTGCAGTTGAGTTTACTACAGAATGAAAAAAGAGGCAGGTTCTCACCTGCTATAAGGATGAGAAGGCTAAAACCTAGAAATAATAGTACGTTATATCCGCGTGTGAATTAACCCAAATCTCCACTAAAATTAAAAAGCAAGACAGAGAAATTAAGCACAACCGGAGCTGCATGGAAATTTAGGAGAACTCAAGCTAAGTTTTTTAGCAGAGCTCAGATCAGATGCCACTTTAGCTAGGCATTATTTAGATTTGAGATTGAAACTTCAAGAATCACACATTAGCAATATTAATTATCTGTGTTAAAATTATTAATTGCTACTGTACATAAGCCCTATTTGAATAATCTTGGTCTTTTAATCGTTTGATTGTCTGAATGCTCCAAGATTCATTTCCGATAACAATATATTTATGCCAAAGACTTTTTCTAAACAATATAAAATAAAACGGAAAACAAACAGGCTACCATTTGTACTTGTTCATCCAAATCTTATATCCATTTTCTCTCTTCTAAGCTGTTGTTCAATTTGCCGCATATCTTTTCCCTTTTTCCTTTTTATCCCGACTATAGTCTATACCCTTCTATGATTACTTTTGTCATCGTTTTATACTCCTAATACTTAAGAGGTAAGAAAAATGAAAAACAGGTGAAAAAGAAAAAGGAACATGAAAAAGAAAGGGGGGGAAAAGTGTCGGTAGAGTATCTTTTAATTCGTGTTGGGCGGGATAGGGAGAAGAAAGAAACAAAAACACATGGTCCAAAGTCAAAACATTCAGCTTCTGCTAAAGGCATTGCGCATTTGACGCAATCCCATAATATATTAGGTGTAGTAATTAATTTATCATGTGGACTGGGGCCTGGGGTCCCAAACTACTTGGGTATTGGGATTTTTATACAAATAGCTGGTTAAATTTAATGTTTAATTTTTTTAGCTGAATACATAAATTATACATCGTATTATATATGAATTGTACATATATTATATATATTCATTGGCTATTTTTAATTTATGGCATTGGTTAGACAGCTAATTGGGTTAATTCTTCTTTCTTATTTTAAAACTTTACGATTCGTCTGGATAAAAGTTACTAAATTATCGTATTACACTATAGATATGCTTCTGACCACTTCGTTTAAAAATAGGTATTTCCCTTGGATTACTTAAGCCGATTTTATCGGTAAGTTTGATTTAATCAATTTCACTATTAGTGTGTGACTACCGCAAGAAAAGCTTAATTCTATGAACTCTCTTTGATGGAATTGAATACTACCATCAATTTTGTTAATGTTACTCTTCTCTTTTTGTAGTAAACAAATTTTGGTAACTCATACTAAACGTACATATATACCCTATAAAAAGTTGTTAAAATTAACATTGACTTACAAAGAGATGAGTAGATACGTGCATGTTTTGGACTTTCGGTTTTATGAGTACAATACATTTGAGAATTGAGTAATCTTTTGGTCGGGAAAGTATTTTCTTGACTGTTAAGTGAATATTCAGAAGTGGACTTTAGTTTGCAGAAATATGATCAAATAGAACCTCTGGTAGAATTTCAAATGTTAGAAGCTTTTGGAATTGAATTCCGGCCTAAAGTTTAGGTTATCATTTGAAATGAAGTTTGCTCTTTATCTAGTTAAAGTGTAAAATTACTATCTGAAATTATATTTGTTAAATTCCACAAAGAACTTGTTTGTTAGAATTTTTTTTTTTTCGTCAAACCAATAAAGTAGGCTAAGATTGAGTTTTTTTATATGCTTGATTCTTTTTTAACTGTTATTTAAAAGAATAGTATCATTTATTGTTTATTTCATAAAGAGCACCTTTTCCCCATTATTAGCATATTATAAAAATTAAGCTCAATATTTAATAAGTTAACTGACTCGCTAATCACGGGAAGTACTTTTTTTGTCCATCTCCATTCTCCCTTACAAACATTCATCTTTATCACTCCATTTTTGAAAGTCTGATGCATATGTGAATGCCACCTAAATTCAAAATGTATCGATTTATACGTCTTTTATGTTTTGTATATTAAGTATCACTTTTAATTCAAAATGTATTTTATGTATATAATTTTTGTATGTTTATTTGTGAAGTGCCATCTTATTTTAAGATCTATTTTTAATGTATATTTCAAATATATTTTATATGTCAAGTGCCATTTTAATTCAGGATGTACTTATATATATATATATGCCATCTTAATTAAATTTAAGATATAATTTTTTTATGTATATTTCACATGTCTAAGTGTCATCTTAATTGAAGATGTATTTTTTACGTATATTTTATATGTGTTAATTCAATATATATTTTTTATATATACGTTTTGTATATATGTTCATATATCATTATCGAAGTAAGATCTCTATGTTAAGAAAGGAAGAAAGAAGGAAGAGAAAAACATAAGAAAGATAATTAAAAAAAAAACGAATGGGACAAATTTAAAAAATATGTTGGCTTCGGCAGAAAACAAAATTAAGAAGATGAAGAAAAAGAAGGAAAGCTAATAGATAAAGAGAAGAAAAAAAAAAGGCATGATTTTTTTACAAAAATTTATTGACTTTTCATTCAAAATTGCTTATGTTTAGGGATTAATAATTAATATTCTTATTTTATTGGAACTGTGTACTACAAATATAAATATTTTTCTGCCACAGCTGTAATATTGGATTTCAGGCTAAAAATTTATTATATTTCTTTTAAACTGTGACAGTTATGTAAAAAAAATTATGGGTAAAAGCTTCTCCTCATCGAATTGTTAAAATACTAGTACGTACATTTACACTAAATTATATTAAATTATCAAGATTTGAATATTCGATGCGAATAATTATTTACTGAATTTGTGATTCATTAAGTGCGGGTGCTGCCTTCTCAGAAGTTTGTATTATAGCTCCTACAAGAAAGCACAATTTAAGCTTTAGTCAACGGCTCATCCGCTAGTTCTAGCCTTTTAGAAGTCCAATTAATTACATTACTGTCAAGGCCAAAGCTTTTAAAATGAGAAAGGAAGTACACGCATGACTCTGTCGGCGAACTTTCTAAGTGGAGCAACTTATTAAGCCATGATTTATGCCCCTCAACCCGCTTACGAATAATTACTGTAACACAATTTGTATCCCCACTGATGTATATATCAATGATGACATATTATTTCGAAATCATTTTTTCAAACCAAAAAAGTTATATATACACTTTCTAGAAACCTTATATATAGAAGAGAATGTTAAAAATATAATTAAATAAATAAAAATAAAAATACTCTCTAATAATTAAAATTCTATTATCAAAAGAATTTTTACATGCTTGAACTTAAAAAGAAATCAGATTTTCACGTGCGGTGCATCTCTGATACGTACATAATTAAATAATTAAAAATTTCAACTCTAATCGGTTAAACTTAATGAAATGATAATTTTCATGCACAATTTGTCATTACAACTGCTGTCGCAGGACCATGTTCATATGGCTTACTGCATATATGGCTGAATGCAGATGCGAACAAGTCGTGCTATTTTCAAAGTCGATCTTTGCGCTCCACCTTTCAATGAAGAAGACTTTCTTGAACTGACGATTCACTTGGCCAATAAGACCAATAGCTTCGTCATATGGAGCCAAAAAAGACACTGAATTTTCTCATCGTCATAGAAACTTCGCAGGTTTTCTGGACCAACCGGCCCATAAGCCTCTCTGATCATATGCAGGCCATGATCCACTCCGTCTATATTCTACGGCAGACAGATGTTTTGGTGCCACACCACCGTCAAGTTAGAGGTGCAATAAAGTTGTAGTCTTGTTATTAAGATTCAAGAAAGATTATTACTCCCTCCGGTCCATTTTAATTATTTTTTGACCTTTTCTTTGGTCCATAATATTTAATTTTTTCTGATATCAAGAAAAAATTAATACTTTCTTTTCTAAAATTGCCCTTAAAAATTTAGAGCGTAAAAATAATTGTTGTATAATATGATTAATTTTATTATTAATTAATACTAAAAAAAAAAATTCTTAATATGTCTTAAAACAGACATAAAATCAATTAAACTGAACCGAAGGAAGTATACCCGTATAACGTATTATTTTTAAACGAAATGTAACATCGCCACCTAAGTGACTATAAGAGAGGGTGGTTCAACTGATAAGTACTCTCCATTTTCAACCCTAAGATCGCGGGTTCAAATCACCAAACTACCAAAGTGAGAAAACTCCTGAAAAGGAGTTATCAACCCAAAAAGAAAAAACAAGTCTAGCAATGCTATAACGTATGCCATAGCTCATACTCTAAATAAACATACTCGAGTACTTAAACCTGAGACGACTAATTAAATTACAAGTTTCGACAAGCTAAAGGTCTCCAAGCTGAATAATCTCTCCAACTCTCCTATAGGCTTAAAAAGAACTCATCACCCTGAAGACAATCAGGAAAACATAGGTCAAAGAGATCTTACAATTGAAAGGGGAAAAAAAATAAAGAAGGGATGTAAGACTCGATTAACAAGGAGAAACAGCCGCAAACGTCTTTCGGTATTTTGGAGATTTGGTTCCCCGACTTCACATCTATATAATAGAGCAGCAACACACGTTGTTTGCACTTTTCCTTCAATATTTATCCGCTTCTTTGTAGGCACCTTCATCATCTCTGCCATTGGAAGCGGAAGACTGCTTTCGGAAGTATTTGTAGTACACATATTGTAATATGATCTAAAGTTGTGTTAAGGCACGACATTCGCAAAGAACGGATAAATTAGTACTGAGTACGAAAACAATAGATAAATGCATGCTTCTAAAAAGAATACTAAGAGGAATAGGAGGATACAAATAAATCTAGCACAACACAGACAACAGCATCCAACAACCAAGGCATATTGGCCTTAATCTTACTCCATTCTGTTGATCTAAGCAGTATACTGCATCATGTAAACATAATAAGGGTATTAGGAGCATGTAGCACGGTATTGGATACATTTTAACGATGAATTTACAGGGATGGATTTAAGTTATATGCACTAATAGTGCAAATAATCTTTGCATCATCAGTATAATTTAACCTTTATAGTGAATTACTTGGATAAAATTACATGCAAATTAATTTTTTAAGTGAGCAGATTGAGTAAAATATTTTACTTCTTAAAACTTAAAACTCTAGCAGAAGTGCTTACTATACAGAGTAAATAACGGCAGAATTAGCTACCTCCCAACGTAAGAGACATTGGCGATGAGTGCAAAGACGAACATGAGAGGATTTAAACCCTGTGCATTGTGCAAAAAAAAGCACGTTAGACTTCAGCAGTAATGTCCAAAATGCAAGTTATGCCTTGTACAGAGTAAAAACAATTCAGAAGAGAATTAATTCTGTGGAATACCTCAACATTCCCTCGTTTAATCTGTCAAGCAAAGAAACATGTTTAGTGGCTTTGGCATCAAAATTTCATTGAACAAAATAAGGATTCAACAGTAACTGTTAATTAGCATTTTGTTAGAGTTATCTGAAATTAATGACTTACATTTAACCAAATTTGAGGCAGCCGACCACCCATGTAAACAGCAGCCATCATCCACCCCAAAACTTGGCCAAGCGAACTGTGTTCCGTCCCGTGCTCCTGCCAAAAGAAGGAATTTTTCACGAATTATGCCATCAATAACCTTGTCATTGTCAGGATCTCGTGGTGCAATTACTGAAAGGAGCATACTTGTAATAGTTTTCTTCCACCAAACCCAACAATTAAAGCCTTTGTCTGGTGAGGCATTCCCGACGATGTGGCTAAGAACGCTCCATAACCTGCCTAGATATATTTTACCATTGAAATTTACTATCTCAGCTTAAGAAAACAAACCAATAGTACAAGAGAATTTTTACATTATCATTGTATTTAACCCGTTGTAATAAATTAACTGCCTCATTTTTCAAATAACTACACTTATTATGGACAATGCATGTAATTATCTTTTAAATATTGACGTAATACTATAAAGATTCTTTTACACCAACAATGTAAATAAGTTGAGCCCTTTTGCTAAAGGGAACCCGTTAGTCTTGGGTACACACAAAGGAAAGTTCATCATTCTTTAATCTTATCTTGTCTTTCTCCCCCAATTTTTTTTTTTTTTTTTT
>MCJB01037320.1:50726-88095 GCA_002018475.1 Nicotiana obtusifolia | reverse complement strand
GGGGGGGGGGGGGGGGGGGTGTGGATATCCTCAAGTTGCCTTTGGGCATCATGGGACAGGAGCAAAGGATGCTTTTAGAATATGCTGGCATAGCACTTTCTGCAGTACAGTAAACAAGTTTTATGAGCAAATTGTGAGAGCAGTTAACTTCTGTTTTGCACATTATACATCCACTAAAAGATTAAATCAATATAAAAATTAATAGCAGGAGCAGATTCACTTACAGATCGTGGGATAGGCTTGGGTTGGCTAACAGAAATATTTAGTGGTGCATCAACTATGTCCTCATCTGAAGAGTAATAGTGGTTAAGCCCCACTGCTGACGGTCCACTGGCAATAGGCCTTAGATTGGACCTAAATGGCGGGGTCGCACTGCCTGCCAACGATCTTGCAGACCTGCTCTCAAATACTTAATATTCTTAGCAACCACTTAGTCTAATTCTTTTGTTTTGTCTAACGATATCTGAAATTCATTTGACCAAATTGTCTGATTTCGCGGAATAAGCGCTCCCCACCAGAAATTCCTCTATTCCGCAGACTTGGATCCGAGACCTTTGATTAAGGGTGGAGAAATCTCATCTACCACACGACATTCCATTTTGGTAAATTAATCTAATTAGTATATCAAAGCTAATTACAGATATTTTATTAAAACGTGTAGATTGGTAATCTGAAAAAAGTATACATCAAATCATGTTAATATACCATGATTGAAAGATACATTTGTGTAAGTATTTGTTGTGATAAATACATCAGCTACACGGGGCAAGTGCTCGTTCTAATATCTCAAAGTAAACAAATGGAGAAAAAGCAGAGACTCACGTGAAATAGAAGTCCATACGGCGTGAAGCGGATACTCCTATGCTTTTGGGTATTGGAATCCCTGAATCTGTTGGTTTTTGTGGTCTCAAAGGCTTCTTCACTTCTTCAACCTAATTAATTAAGTTAATCAAATCATCTTTCTATAAGCTCTTATTGTTGCACTGAAATAGCACTACAGACTTGGAAACGTTAATCTGTACCTCTTGACCAGAGTCATCATCTCTGTGTTTCCAGCACCTATAGAAATAATCATAGTACAAGCTTTGCAGCACTAGTATTAGAGTAGTTGTCGTGTAGAGCTGTTCCATAACAGATCCATTAAAATAAATTAAGAAAAGAATTATTAGTATAATAAATAGAAATCAGCTCTGAACTAGGAAAAAAGATGGGAATATTGGATAAGCATTTGTATTACCACAGCTGTGTACAGTTGAGTCGGCAACTGCATGAAGGTAGAAAGAAATCAAAATATCAGCGACATCAACGGCGCGCCATTCGATGACAGAAACCAAAGGCTTCATGATTGAATTTAAAGTTTTAATTTAAGCTCACCGTTGCAGGCTCAAGAAGGCAACCTGCTAAATTGAATATGTCACTGCATCGAACATAACGAACATATATACATTTTTAATTAGAATGGTTAAATTAAGAGGTCTTATTGAAGGAAAGAAAAATCCTATAGCACACTGATTAATTAAATATTAACAATACAATTCAATTCCCAGCAAGTCAGAATCGATAAAATGAATTTTCGGTTCATGTCAATCCTGAACTTTGGTGTGTTCCTAGGTGAGCACGTCCTAACAAAAATTGTGAAATTAAAGAAAATGGTGAGAATGAAATAAGGTAAAAGAAACTAACCCGCCAACCCAACCAAGAAGAAAAAGAAGTGAAACGCCATGGCTGGATTTAGTTCTGAAGTTGGTGATAATTTGTGGGACTTCAGCGACAGCCCAACAGAAGAGGCTGACAAGACCAAAAGCAAAGGAGAATTCATCATTTAGGTTGCAAAGGCAATCCTTGAAATACCTATTCACCCAACCAATACATGGTTTTTTCTCCTTAACACAGTACGCTATTGAATTCTTCTGCCGTAATGACATTAGGGCCTTCATTTCCTCTCTTAGTTTCTACTGTTTAGTGTCTTCTAAAGATGATGAAGTATCGAAGAATAAACTGCGCGACACATGTATAGGATATTAGCCCCTCGGTGCTCTATGTGGAACAGAAATGCTCAAGACTAGGACAAAAATATAAGAGAGACATTCTCGACTCCTCGGAGTCTGTGATATTGTTGCTGCTTTTACGATTCTACCCCTGAAAAGTGAAAGTTTCTTTCAATCGACAAGTACGCTAAGTGGGCCTTTGGACATGAGATTATAAAATTCCGGAAAAAGGTGAAATATTTGGAAATTAAAGTTGTGTTTGGATATGAATATAATTTTGGGTTGTTTTTGAATTTTTGTGAGTGATTTGAGTGAAAATTTTGAAAAATAACTTTCTGATATTTTCAAATTTTAAAAAGAATTCCAAAATTCATCTTTAAGTGAAAATTAAAAATTTTATGGTCAAATACTGATTTCGAAAAAAAATAAAAAAAATTTCATGGTCAAACGGGTTCTAATATGGATCAAGATGAAAACTATAAGGAAACTAATATCTATGCCCATTTATAAGTAGCTTATTGTGAAATTTGGTCAATTTATAAAATATTAGTTAATTAGCTATTTGTATCCAAAAACAGTTAAATTTTTGCTTTCTTTTGAGTTGGTGTTATTAGAATAGATTGAGTACATCTTAAGGAGCTTGAATCTTAGCTTTGGGATGACGGTGCGTATCACATATGTATCATATTTGTACCAAATGTGTATCACATGTATATCCATGTATACATGTGTGTGAGATACAAGCGTGATACATGTGTCGCAGAAGAATTTTTTGAACTCGATTTTAACTACGAATTTTTATACCAAATCACCTCTGATCTTCCTCAAAATTTTGTATAGGCTCATCTATATGTTTTCAATGAATTTCAACCATACCCTTTGAAAAATATCTTTTTTTGCTTAGATTTTTGGAATCTTGTATATATATAGTTTTTTGTATTTCATCGCTTTATTTGCTACCTTATTTATAAAATTTCCTTTCCGTCTTGCATCTAATGTTGCTGATCACATTTTAAAATATGGAAGGAAGTCTTTGTATGTAATTTTTGAAGAGAAAGGACTTTATTTATTTGAATTATATGTGTTTGACTAATTTTTATAAATTTATAATTAATAGCTAGAGATCAATAAGTTGGAACTTATTTGGGATATTTAATTAAGATTCCCAAAACCGTATGACTCCACTTTTTTCTTTATGCCCTTCAGTTATTGCGCTCATCATGAAAAAGAAAGAAAAAGAAATTTTTGATATAATAGTTATGAACTTATGGCGCTTTTGACCTTTCTATGAATATATGTAATTTGGTTTGCAAAATTGTCGAATCAAAGCTTATATTCTTCAACAATGTTTAGTGAAAACTTTTAATCACTTTGTGCCTTATTACCTACTTATAAGATAACAAACATAATGCTAAAAAGTTTAGTGATTTCCATATCATTTAAATGGAAATGATATTGCTTTCATTAAATTCAATCTGATTTTTAGCCTTTATGCTACTCTTTCCTTTCTATGTGGCACTTAACCTTCGTTTAGTAGCATAATTTGAAATGTAAAAATGTGGTTGAGACTTTAGCTAACTGAAACGTGTATATATCAATTTGAATAATATTAGTATTTATGAACGTGCATAGCATGTTAATAATGGCATGTGATAATTTAAATATATTTATATGAAGGAACAATAAAATTTAATTAATGAGAAAATTTTTATGTATAATAATACAACAATCATCTAAATGCCGAAAAATATTATTACATTAGCATAATACATGAACTTAAAATAAAAGGACATCATCAAAACTTACACAAATGATCAATTTTGTCATGTTAGTTAGATAATTATATATTATAGTTTAAAAATATATAATGTGATGGAATCTTAACGAACACTTCTTTGTGGACAATATTTTTTTGTGTATGTTTCCTCCTAATGCGTTGGTTGCTCTGCCTTAACCAAAACTTTTGTTGTCGATCTTGATATCCGTCTTGAAAGTGCAACGTACAGTTGTTCGTGCAAGAAAACATATTATGGTAAATATAGTCCAATATTTAGGATGTCTGTCCTTATGCTTTATTTATTATATTTGCAAAACATAAACATACTAAAATTTATTCTCACACAATCTAAAAGGATATTCCTTAGTTTCGGAAGACAAAAGTTGAATTCAAGGATAAGAATATACTAAGAAACACATTAATCAATGTCATAATTTTTGCATGTATGACGTTATTGTCAAAACTTCTATATACCATTTGTGTACTATTACATAAGCTACTTGGTGTATCTAAGTTATTCAGTAGCAAGACAGACATATTTTTCCTCAAAATTAATCTATATACAATGGAAGATCAATTTTAACTTAGTCTATTATATATACGGTGACACTAACATACGTAAGAAATAAGAAACTAGACAATAAACATGTATGGTAGAAAGTCATTTGGTATTAAAGTATTTAAGTATTCTTCTTGGTAGTAATTATTGGTATCATTTTCTGTTGAGTCAAAAACAAAAAAATATTTTGTTTTTACAATAAAATTTTGCAATCAACCTTTTTAGTCGATCAACATATTCATTTTTCCTAGCTAAGATATCTTTTTAATTCTATCATGCTATTTGCACAAATTGTGTTTTAATCTAATGATAGAAATATATCTCTTATTAAATGCACTATTATTACTATTGGGATTGATAACCGAGTGTCTAGGAAGAACTCAATCATCTTTTATTGGATGCTCTTTTTTCGTTTCCGACACGAAGCAAGAAGACATTAAATACTGGATTTATTATTACTTTATATTTCTTGTCAGTTGAATCTTTTTCGTTTGAAGGCAGAAGTATAACTTTGGCAAGCTAGCTTTTACAATCTCTGATTTTGTCGATTTTGGAACTACTGATAGTACTTGACAGAAATCACCTCCCAAATCATTAATTTCTTACCAAACGATTCATTAATATCCAATAGAACTCCGGTAAATTATTTCGATCGTTTGACACTTAGCCATAAGTGCTTCACCCCATATTATCAATTTTGCTTTCCGTATAAATTTATCACTATTGCTTTGCTTTGGTATATTTGGCAAGCTAGCTTTTACAGTCTCACAATAAAATTGTTGTTGGTACACCACTTGCTATTATTGCTAACAGTGTCATGCCTCTTGATATGATATTTGCAAGGAATGTATGACATAGAAATATTATTTTGATTCCGACGGAGGCATCTACAAAAAATTACCGGAGTTGACTCTTTATTATATAGTCTTGAAAACTTGTTCTTGTTTAGAATTTAGCTTTGATTGTGCTTCCTCAGACACTTGTGTAGCATTTTGATTCTTAATATTATACTAACCTTTTTACTTTGTGTTCTAACGCTATTTTTATGGAATAAATTTATGTACCCTAAATTTTTTTTAACTTGAGTGAGAATTTTACTCATATGATGAATTTGAAAAATAATTGAATCGGATTCTCTTGCTAAATACTTAATTAAAAGATTTAATTATTTGGTTTTAATATAAAAAATAATTTATTATATGTTAATTCAGATCTTAATATTAGTTCATCTCTTATTTTGAATATTTAATCTTAATTATAATTTTATCCACGATAATTTTTATTTTCAAAGTGTAAAAAATTGATATAACATTTTACTTTTAGATCTTTATATTTGTAGAATTATTAGTCGTATTGACTCTCACCAACTATTTTTTTTTCTCTTTCTCACACATTTATATTCCTAAATATTTTCTTAGTTGTTGTTTAATAATTGGGTATTTTTTAATATTATATGAAAAATTGATTAAAAATATTATTTGAGTAGGAAAATAATTCAAATATAATATAAAAATATATTATTGTGGGGGTATTTTTTTTCTCAATTTTAACTCTTTATGCATTCCATTTAATATTACTTTTATTTTTTTTCCGTATTGGATATTATATAGTGATAATGTATTGCTAATACGGAGGATTCTTATGAAATTGATTTTATTAAACCTTCCTACATATTTTTAATAAGAATTTAATAGACAAGATTTTAGTAATTTTAAATATTAAAAATTAGTATAGAAGGTATTGTAGGCCAAAAAATAGGTTATTGCAGTTATGTCCTTTCTTTATGAGTTCTTTCGTTTAATATTTTAGGGCTATTTTAATATATTAATATTTTATTTACGCTTTTATAATAATATAGGCTCTCATTTTTCTAAATGGATTTGGACAATATAATACTTTCTCAAATTAAATTAGTAATAAGACATTATAATACGTTTTCAAATTAAATTGGTAATAGAAATTTTTAAGAAGTATATCCTAAAAGTAATAGGATTGCATGACTAAAGATATTTACTTGTTCAATTTTATGTGAATTAGACAACCCGAAAGTAATTATACTAATAGAATTCCTAAAGGTAATCATGTAGGATTCCTAACGTGTAGTATTATATCCTAATACTAATAGGATTACAAGACTAATATTTAGAATTACGGTTATGTCTTTTTATTATGAATTATTACGTCTAATATTATAAATTTATTTTTATAAACTGATATTGTATTTATATTTTTATAATAATATAAATATAGATAAATAGATATATAACATAATATCTAATGCTAATATCTTATTTCAAGTACTTGCATTGTTGGAGGTAGGAGATCTTCTATTTAAATTGTTCAACCTTACATGACATTCCACGAACGGAAAGAGTGTCCGTTTAGTCGGATGGAGTATATCGGTAATGATAGGCCATTTATGTTTTTCAATTGTTGATAATCCTGATATCAATCTAACGTAAAAACTAAAAAGTACTCCCTCCCATCCCTAATAAGTAATTTTTTAATTGTTTTTATATAGATTAAGAAATTTACCTTTTAATATTAATTAGTAATAAAATTGATCATATTAATTTTTACTATCTCTTCACATAAATATTTCTAACAAATACTCCAAATACAGTATAGGAAAAAAAATAGTTAATTCATTCTTGAAATCTTAAAAAATCAACTTATTTTGGACCACAAAAAAAAAGGTTAAAAAATTATTTAATTGTGAACCAGAAGAAGTAGTATTATTTTTTTCGGTCTAGCTTGTCTTTAATTATTGTAGATATTTATGTTAAAAATATATAATGTTCGAACGGTAAATACTTACCCCACCGAGTGTTACACCCATCCTATAAATAACTGACACATGTTATTTTATTTAACCACAATTCTTAGTATATAACCATAGTTCACTACCATATATTTTTTTACATGATTTTAAATAATAATATAAAAGTACTTAATATTTTGCTATTCTTTGTTATGTTCCTTATGTTAACGTCAACTTGAACCAGCGGTAAGTTACTGAAAACACAAGAAACCAACTGTGAAAAACTCATTTGTTCAAAAATTGTTTCATAGATTATACTACAAAACAAATACAGTTTATTAGGATTTATTGATAAAGAAAAAAAGAAAAGAAAAGAGGAGGCAGACTACATTTCTTTCCAGGTACTTTCATGAATTCAATGAAAACATAAATAACTCCACATTTATTGAACTTATATTTGTAATTTTAGTTTTGCTTCCTCCTAACTTGCAGTTGCATCATTAAAAAAGTAAACTTCAGCTTCTTGTTAAATCAGCAATGAAAAGTGAAACCAATGTTAGAAGAAAAACTGAGGGAAATAAAAGATAGAAATATGACGGCAACCCTAAATTTTATCACGGTGCCTTATTAGATATACTCCATCTTTAAAAAATTTATTATTTAGAAATAGGACTCTTAATAAACTTTAGTTTGTTGTTTATCGTTAACTTAATTAAATTGGGCGAATACAGTCAATGCAGGTAAGTTTTTACTTTATTGAAACTATTTTCGTGTAAAAATCATCATCTATATTATATTAAAAGCACGAAGGTCCTTAACGACATATCATTCGCCTTTTTTACCCTTGAAAATAGATTTTACACTAGACAAAATAATCATTTAACTATTTTTTTAATTTTTAAAAATAATCATTTAATTAGTTTCTTAATATTTAAGATTTTAAAATCAACTAAATTTCGTATATTAAATCCTTCCTTATTTAACTTTCTGCTTGTAAAAGAATAAATAATAAATAAAGTTTGTAAATTTAGTTATAAAATCCTTCGAGAACTTTCAGCTCTTTTTACGCTTAGTAGTATCTTTGTTCGTTATAAAAGTTCAGGTTACAAAGAGCGACGCCACAAAACTATTTACTGTTTTTTCTCGTTGAAATTTATCAATTCTATTACTATATAAAGAAGGGTTGTAAATTATTATTTTCAATTGCAATTATAAGATTTCGTGAACTATCTTAAGTTTTATTTATCAAGTATTTTTTGGAGCTCATAATATTTGAAACTGTAAAAGTAATTTTGATTTAACCTTATATAAATTCTTTTCTTATTCGATCATGAACATTCTTTAAAGGAAAACTAGGAAATTGCCCTTTCACATATGGTACTGTAGGTTTAGGAGTTCTTTTGTTGTATTATACAATTATAACCGATTAGTATTCATAGTTGTTATTATTCATATTATTCATAGTTATTGTTGAACGCAATTGAACCAAGTCTCCTATTAAATGTTAAACTCCTATTTCACTTGCGGCAAATCTAGAGAAAATATTACATTCTTTTTAGTATTTTGAAGTCAATTATGAACATGCAACTTTGAATTCTATGTATAAAATTTTGATCATTTAAATCAACACAAAGAAAAAAAAGAGCAAAATAGGCTTTCAATTATTTTCCATCCATGTCAGGACTCCTATTCCTATAGTTTTGTTGGCAACTTTGTTAAGTATTTGTTTAATACTATAAGGCGAAGCTAGCATCATAAATTAACAACAGTTTTAACGTGAAGAGTCATAAAAATTAAATTATACCCTCTCATTCTTTTCTTTTTAAGCAATATGGTTGTTATTAGATACTGTCTCCGGATTTTAGTTGCAAATAAAATCCTATTAGGGTTAGAAAAATGCATATGTCTATCAAGAATTTCAGCTATGGGCGGAAAAAAGAAAACCCACCTTAAGATCATTCTCCATAGTTTTTGCTTTTGAGATTGTGTTCTTTTTAAATTATACAATGATTTACATAAATTATGGTTGCACATAGTTAATAGATGTGCGCTTAATGATCTAATTATTTTCTTATTTTTTCATAGATTTGGTTGATTCATGGCACAACAATTCATGCCATAAATTGTATCACTTCCTACTACTGAAGGCAAGGAAAGGTTAGAGCTTTCTGGTTTTAGTCTTTAGAGCTCTATTACCATACATATCTTTATTCGTACATATTTATTGATATATACATTCATTTGTAATTCATAAGGTCAATTGTGAAAGTTGATTGTCAAAAATTTCTTCAAAATATTTACCATCTATTATTCCTCTATCAACAATAATCTTAACATAAATTTATATATAAACAGAGCTAACACTACTAAGGATAATATTAATTTTATTATATCCCTAATAGAGAAGATTAATTTTAATTTCCTCTACTCTCTTTTCTTTCATACTGCATAGGCGCGTGCTGGCAATTTTGCTGACAGAAATACTGGGATATGGTCTCTCATGTTTTCTTATAGATCTTCAAGGTATTATTATACGTTGGTTTTTATAATCGTATAAGTGAAACTTGAAAGAGTCGTCTTAGCTATTTAATCAAATTGATAGTATTTCTTTTCTTCATTTCAATTGAATATTTTGGGCGCACAATATAGTTTTCTAACTCATAAAAAATAGATTACACAATATGTAGAGTTAGCAAGTTGCTATATTCTTTATTAATATCTATAAATCTTCGTTTTAACGAAAATAATGCTATAACTTTTTAGAAAGAAAACAAAAAGCTATGTAAAGGTGTTTTGAGTATTCAGTTGTTAATAAGCAGTTCATTATATCTTTTGTGCAGCTCTTGTAAAAAATAGAACACCATATGATATGAATTCGGCTTTCAGACTTTTAATCGCTATGCAATACTAATTTACTTTTGGATAACGTCAGTTATTATGAGAAAGCTTTAGGCCAAAATTGTTAATGGTAAGAATCAAGCATGCAATTTCATAGATGACATTTTTATGTAATTACTATATTATAAATATTATATTACTAATTTAACTAAATA
Organism: Nicotiana obtusifolia; assembly: GCA_002018475.1. Lineage (NCBI taxonomy): Eukaryota > Viridiplantae > Streptophyta > Magnoliopsida > Solanales > Solanaceae > Nicotiana > Nicotiana obtusifolia. Next base: position 77,957 of record MCJB01037320.1, on the reverse strand, counting down.
GGTCATTTCGAAGATATTGAATTCACCTACTATGTCAATGAAATAACATTTATTTGCAATTTTAAACAAATATACATTTATTTTAACGTTAATGTTTACGTTATAATAAGTTATTTTTTTATATATTACTAATTTAATAAATATATATATATATATATATATATATATTACTAGTTTAAAATATTTATTCTTTATATTAACTCAATAAATACGTACACTAAAACTAGTACTATATTAAAAGTAGAAAGCTCCTAATATAACAGTTAAATTACTAAAATACCCATCAAAAATCAAATAACTATTTCACCCTTCCATTAAATCTCACATTAATACCCTTGGACTAAAAAGTAAATTATCTTCCAACAAATAATAAAATTGGACCACAATAAACGTCCAGGTAATGAGAAGACATAATTTATGTATTTGATTTTAATGATTGTAATGTCTTTTCATTTATCATGTATTAATTTCTTTTAATTTTTCATGCATATATCACCATTTAAGAGTTAGATTTATAATTCCCATATTTTCTAACAGTTTGACATAGTAGAGGCCTCTTATTCGTATGAGCTTTGTCCTAGAAAACAAAACTAGATCGAATGAGATTAATGAAAATGAATTATGCTCTCCCAAGATTAAAAGATTGTTTCATTTGAATAGCATGCAAATCAGGACTTGTGAATCACGCACACATGTAGATTCCAACAAGAATCACATTCATGGAGCCGTTTGGAAGTACAATTCATAGAAATTAAATTCAAGAGGTACAAAATAATTAATAGTTTAAAAGTTCCTTTTTCCTTGTTTCCTCATTGGTTTCTCTCATATTTCTCATACAATATACGTATCTAGAGAGCCATAGTTTGTACATTTTATATATTATGCCACCTCTTTCAATACTTGATTTGTTTGAAGATACTTTAGCTGGAGTTTGATGTTTGTATAAAGACTTAGAAGTGAACAGAAATTCTTTGGTTGGTTAGTTAGCAAACATTTAGATGAGGCAGTTTTTAATGTTTTGTATGCTTGATCTCATTCAACCAAAGTTGGATATTCTAATATTTTGATTTTGTAAATTTTAGAGTGTAATTCGATGAAATCGCAACCACGTAGATTAGTGCATCCAGATCTCAAGTCAAAATTCATTAATTGGAGGCCTCTTAGTAGCGCCAATAATATTGAAAAAAAAGTTACACTGATACGGGAATTTTCATCAAAATTTGGAAATTTATCTCATTATCCAAGAACTTTCTTTTAAATTTGGAAAAGAAAAATTCTTTGTTTTTATGCTGGAGTCACACTGCTTGTAAGAACGTATTTGAACACATATTATCCAACTCTCATCTTAATTTGTTCATCATAATTGATAATTAGATGTTGAAAGTTTATCACATTATACAAAGGGGATTTGGTGAGTTATTCATATATATGCTAATTTGTCAAACATTCTGTTGCAAATTACGCTTTAATCCTTATCATCTGCATCACTTTCTTTCCCCTATTTCCCTTTTAATACATTGTTTTTAATATTTTGCTGCCTCTTCCGAATATTTAACCACAATACTATCTATTATTTATTTATTATCCATTTATAATTACTGTTATAAATATGAGAAGCCTGATCAATATAAATAATTGAATCACCAAAATTCCCATTAAAAGCTGAATAGCGTTTTATCCTTTAAAAATAAAAAATTTCAATAAAAACCGTATATTGAATTTTTTTTAGCTTACTTATTATAATTATGAGTATATACAATCTTCTGTGAATTAAAGGTGTTTACAATCTTTGGTATCAAAAAATTTTGAGGTATCATATTGAACTAATATTCTCCTCATGCTTAATACGAGCTAATTACTTTCTTAAATTTTATAATTAAAAAAATTTTAAAATTATTTTTTTATTGAATTAGTTAAATACAAACACTAATCATTGTTCAAAAACTTACATTTTATTTTTTACACTTCAAAAAAAATTTTATAAGTTAATTTTAATAATATTTGTATGATTTTTAAAACTTTTATAATTAATAGTTGGTATGGAAACACGCACAACGCGCACATGTACCTAGACTAGTACTTCTATAAATTCGAACCTATATGGAGGCGAAACAATGTGATCCGGATGCAGCATACACTCTAATACAACAGTGCTTATGTAGTACTTATTTAGCATCTACTAGTGTCAGTAACTCTTCAGTACGTAATTGGGGGCCCTATATATGTACACAAAATCTGATTATATATTCCCGTGTTGAATTTTCGCTGCCAAAACACCATGTTGAATAAGTTACGTTATATTGGCCAAGTTCAACTAGTAATTGCCAATCTCTCACAGGTGTTTGTACAATATCCAATGTACATGTCCACATTCATTCTGCTAACACAAATAAATCTAAACGTCGTCTTCCCCTACCGGGGTGGACCAACTTAATTAGTGCTCTTTTTTTTTTTTTTTTTTTTTTTCTCTAGGGGAAAAACAAGCTTAACCAGCTAAGTTTTACATCACATACAAGGCGACATTGTACTCTTTTGGGGTTCCTTTCCATGAGATATTTCTGAAGAATAATCATAAACGCTCTTTAATTTTAGAAAAGACCGGACAGAATTTTAAATGCCTATTTTGATTCAATAAAACGTACTAACTTGCTCAACTGGTCAAATTTGAAATGAGAGATTAGATTATGACCTATTACGTCTTAATTCATTGTGATCTAATTAACAAACTTTGAGAGCGATGAACCATGAATAATGGTTCAATACTCAAACCATTGTAATTAGTTTATATTTGGTTCAATCTGGCTATTTGAACCTTAGGAGTGACAAATATGACATAGTATTAAACAGTAACTTGCGGTTTTGAGTTAACTGGTTGAGTTATAAACAAACTTTCAAACGACTAGGGTCAGACGGTTTATTATTCAACTCGACGTTGAACGAAGTGATGAAGGGATGGGACAGGGTGAAAGACAGAAGAGAAGCGTCGAACGGGGCAATTCATCATTATCCTTTAAACAAATTGACCTGCAAAACAGACTCAGGATAGTATAGCGACAAAAGAGCAATCATAGATGCGGCGAACATGCGCTGCAGCTAGTGGATCAGGTGACTTTGACACGTATCCTTAGTCACTTACACTTGTTCCATATCCCATATCTACATATTATCACAATTGACAACAACAAATGATGGTTATCCTCAATTCTTTGAAAGCTATGATGCTTTTGCCTTTAATTTCTGAGATATCCAAGACTCGCAACCCCATACAGAATACGGAATATTATGATAAGAAAATGAAATCTACATTTAATCAATTTCAACAGCTAGATTATAAAATAGAATTATGTAAAACGCTATAAGAAAACAATTCCATTTTTCTCAATTAACGTGACACTTAACAAGATAGAAAAGTATATGTCATCAACAGGTAATATTCCAAAAAGAATCTGGAAATTCCCCTTGTCCTCAGTCCTCTTGTTTAATGTTTCCCCCTAGCTGTATTCTTTTTCAACATACAATACAATTTCCTCTTAAATTTCCAACTCCAAAACCTTGATCGTCCAAATTTCAGAAAGAAAAGATAGAAAAGTCCACCGTGTATGTCACATTGCCTTGCAAATTGCCACTTTGCCAGTTTCCCTTTCCCTTTCAATTCGCAGATAGCATATTGCAGAAGGGCTTCTCCATGTATGACATATCACTATCTTATTATCTTAAAACATTTGTATTCAAAAACAAAAAAAAGGAGAAAGAACAAAAAGAAGTTGTCTTGCAAATATTCTTTTTGAATATCCGGATACCGAGCTTCCTAATCCCACTGGTTCGAGAAAAGAGTCATCCGAGGTCGACCGGGAGTAGCGAGGCTCGTAATTAAGATGCAAATGATGGCCGATATCGAGCATCGCAAAAAGAACTGTAACGGCTAGTTTATTAGAATAGGGAATTAAAAAGAATATTCCATTAGATATTCTCTGCACTTGTACTACTAGATTTACTGGGAATATGTCTCATATAAATAGGAAAAAAAATTAATGAATAGAGACATGTGATATTCATTGTAATAAGAGCATACTTTGCTAAAAGATTCTCTCTCCCGTAAAGATACAAAACTACCTTTTTATCAAGATTTTTGCTCATATTATTTCACACTTTTTCATCAGATCCGAGAATATTTCGAATGTTCTAAGATCTGTCTATCACTCATCATTCTCAGGAGGAATAATCACCTAGCTCATGTTTATTGGGTGAACCACTCCTCCTATTTACTTAAATGCCATCTATTGTTATTTATTGCTAGTTACTTCTCCATTAATACAACTATCTTTTGAAACGCATTGAATGTTACTGTCAGTTCTCTACTAGATCTGTCTAAACATTAGCTGTTTTGATAGAATCCACATCTAGAGATATTATCATTAACCAGGTTTAACCCGTTATTGTATAAATATAATCGTTTTAATAAGAAGTTAATCTTCTTGGTCAAATAATTTGGGGCCGTCTGTGGAGATTTCCTAGTTAAATTTTTAGTTTCCTCTAGATTTACAACTAGCACTGACCGCTAACCCAAAAAAAAGGAAGGGGGGAAGAACAAGATCCCCTTCCTTTGTATGCACAGAGCTAATATGGCAAGTAACAGAGAAGGAAGAATGAGAATAATGAGTGACCTCCCAACTAACCTCATGAACATCATCAATGAGAGCTCTGAAGCAGTGGACGAGGACGCAACGTCCAATGCCTCCCCCAGGCGAGATAGGTCACCCCTCCCGCTGCAGCATCACAAATCTCTTGGTAAGGAAGCCCCACATCTGTGGTGGAGGAGGTGCCACTAGCAGTAAAAAAGCTCCTTGAGGCCTGGCTAACCGACACGCTAACCAGCGTCCTCCATAAGCCCGTTCGGGACACGGCTACAAGAAACACAAGGACTTGCATTATACCACCAGCGGACGAGCAGCATGATCGATTCTCTCCTTCTCCTTCAACGACAAGTATTACTCACAATGTCATTAATAGTGCATGTGACGACACTCTCGCATCCATTTTGAAAAGGAGGGAGGAAATGAAAAATGAGAACAAAGCACTTCGGGACCAAATGAGAGAACACCAAGAAAGAGTTGATAAGATACCGGGCGCCCCTAAGCTCTTGATGAAGAGAGATACCAGTCAGTTCGTCGAGCAGCTATACAGTGATGCTGCTGCTCCATATGCCATACCAAAGGCCTTTAAAATACCACCCTATATGAAAATATATGATGGAACGATTGACCCTGAAAACTATGTGACTCACTACGTCACCGTCGTGAAAGGCAATGACCTTGCCAAGGAACAAATATGCTCCATTTTGTTAAAAATATTCAACGAGACCCTCACAGGAGGAGCATTAACATGGTATTCACAACTTCCTGCATGTTCTATTGAAACCTTCAAAGGAATGGCCGATAAGTTCGTAATGGCCCATGCTGGGACCAAAAAGGCAGAGGCGAGAGTAAACGACATATTAGCTATTAAACAGTCTCCGGGAGAGGGATTGAGAGATTTCCTTGCCCGATTCAATCGAATAAGAATGACCTTGCCGAATGTATCGGAAGGGATGACGGTCAGAACTTTTCAAAACGGGCTGAGCAGAAATGGTTCAAGGGCAACAAGAAAGTTACTAAGTCGGCTTATGAAGTACCCCCCAACTACTTGGGATGAAATACACAACGCATATTGCGCCGAAGTACGAACAGACGAGCACAATCTCAATGGGCCGACCCATCGAATGACCTCGGTGCAAGCTGAATCCAGAAAAGGTCGAAGAAATGATATGAGAAAGAGACCTTGCAGCCTCGCGACCCAACCGAGAACGACATCTACCCCATATGTCAACCTCAATTGCGTCCTCCTCCCGCTATGAAGAGGGCCCGCCCAGATCAAGAACAGGGACTCACCAGAACGAAAGAGGTATGCCCCCTTTATTATCCGCTCACAATTTTTGTGTGTCACCTACAGAAAAAGTCTACGCCTTGGAGAAGCTCGGACCTAAGGTGAAGTGGCCACAAAAGATGAGGTCACACCCGAATACCAGAAAATCATACGCCCTTTGCGACTTCTATCAAGAGCGAGGACACAAAACCGAGGATTGCATTGCCCTAGGGCAGGAAGTTGAAAACATATACGACAGGGAAACCTCAAAGAGTTGCTGAGCGACCGAGAAAAGACCAACTTTGCTAGAGGACGTGAACAACATCAAGGACCGCCGAAATCGTCCTCGCCAACTTACACCATCCACATGATCATTGGCGGCGGTGACGATGCTTCTATCAACAACGTGAAGTTCACCACAACCCACAAGCTCAAACGGTCAATCACCCACGAACGGTATGATGAACCCGAAGAAAGTATCATCTTCGATAAGTTAGATACCAACGGTTTGGCATTCCCTCACTATGATGCCCTTGTTATCACTTTACGAATTTTAGATACCGACGTGAGACGCATTATGGTAGACGATGGAAGCGGTGCGTGCATTATCTACCCTTGAGTACTTGCACATATGAAGCTCGAGGATAAGATAGTACCGCGCTGCATCACACTAACGAGTTTTAACAATGCAGTTGAGCAAACTTCTGGCGAGATCACACTCCCCATCCTAGCCGGTGGCATCACTCCAGAAACCACATTACATATCATGGGCCAAGACACAACATACAATGCCATAATAGGGTGACCATGGATACACACTATGAGAGACATCCCCTACAGCTTGTACCATGTCATCAAATTCCAAACTCCATGGGGAATAATCAGTATACGAGGGGGGCAACGCACGTCCCAGGAATGCTACCGCATCGCTCTAGACTGTACGGTCACTCAACAAACAACGGACAAAGAAAAAGAGGCATATCAATCAACAGGGTTGAATGGACCTTTGAGTGCGCCCAAGCCTGAAGGAGTTAAAGGTGTACTTGTCATTCCCACCATTGCTTTCAAAACCAGAACCGGGGGAACGCCTCCTCATCTACCTTGCCGTATCCGAAGTAGCTGTGAGTGCGATCCTGGTCCAATAAAATAAAGGTACGCAGTTTCCCATCTATTACATTAGCAAAACACTAGTCGACGCAAAGACAAGATACCTCTACCTCGAAAAACTAGCTCTGGCCTTAGTCTTAGCTTCACGAAATCTTTGACATTATTTCCAATGCCACCACATCTCGGTCGTCACGACTTTCTCCCTAAGAAGCATTTTGCATAAACCCGAGCTATGGGGCAGGTTGGCCAAATGGTCCATCGAATTGAGCTAGCACGATATGACATATCAGCTGCGAACAACGATAAAGTCACAAGTCTTTGCAGACTTCGACTTCAGCCCAAAAATAATGCCCAAAGTCGAAAAAGAAGTCGTCTACGCTTCTCCCCAAAAGCAAGATCTCTGGGCCCTGTACACTGACGGCGCGTCTAACGCGTCAGGGTCCGGACTAGGACTCATACTCGAAGTCCCAATAGGCGAAGTGATTCGCCAGTCCATAAGATGCCCGGACATGACTAACAACGAGGCCGAGTATGAGGCCGTAATTGCAGGATTAAGACTAGCACTCAAATACGGGGCGAAACGGCTAAGACTGCGCTGCTCTTCTCAACTCGTAGTCAACCATGTCATAGGGAATTTCCAGATCAAGGAACAAAGGTTGCAAAAGTACCAGAACGAAATCTGCAAGCTGCTACCCGAGTTCGACGAATGTCAACTCGACCAAATCCCCCGACAACAGAATACCGAGGCGGACGGCCTCGCCAAATTAGCCGCAGCCACCAAAAACATTGCAACCGGAGATAGAAGTGTAGTTCACCTTCTCTATCCATCGATAGACCTAATCTAGGTAAGAACCGTAAACATGACTTGGGACTGGCGCAACCGTATTGTTACATACTTGCAGGATGGAATACTCCCAGTTGATAAAAAAGAAGCCAAGAAATTGCGAATGCAAGCAGCAAAGTACAACATCATTCATAATGACTATACAAGAGGACGTAACGACGGCCCTCTAACGAAATGCCTGGGCCCAAATCAGACGCGGCGCGTCCCTGAGGAGGTCCACAAAGGCCACTGCAGAGCTCATTCCGGCAAACGGGCTTTGGTCAGATGCCTCATACGGACAGGGTATTACTGGCCCACCATGAAAAAGGAGGCTGGGGATTTCGTGAAAAAGTGCGAGCAATGCTAGAAGTATGCCCCAATGATTCACCAAGTAGGCGAACACCTACACTTAGTAACTTCCCCTTCGTCATTTATCAAATGGGGAATGGACATTGTGGGCCCCCTCCCGACAGGACGAGGTAACGTACGATTTCTTTTAATTTTAACTGACTATTTCTCTAAGTGGGTAGAAGCAGGAGCATTCGCCCAAATACGCGAACAGGAAGTGATTGCCTTCATATAAAAAAATATCATATGTCGTTTGGTCTCCACAAAGAGATCAGCTGCAACAATGCACCCAAATTTTGCAGGAAAAAAGGTCGTGAAAGTTTTTGAAAAATGGCATATCAAAAGAATACTCTCAACGCCATACCACCCCGCGGACAACGGACAAGCGGAGACCTCCAACAAGTCGATACTGAACATCATGAAGAAAAAACTCGAAGATGCCAAAGGGTTGTGGCCAGAAATATTACCAGAAGTACTCTGGGACTATCAAACAATGTCGAAGACGAGCATAGGAGAGACGTCTTACTCATTGGTTTATGGGACTGATGGGGTAATATCGGTCGAAGTCGAGGAGCCCAGCCTAAGATACTCCCACGAAAGCGGACCCAGTAACGATGAAAGCAGAAGGCAGGAGCTCGACGAAGAGATATGGCCTACATAAGGATGATCGCCCAAAAGCAGCAAGAAGAACACTATTATAACAAAAAGGCAAAGATCATGCCACTCAAAGTCGGAGACTACATGCTTAAAGCTAAAACACAAGCGAGCAAAGACCCACGGGAAGGTAAACTAGGAACAAATTAGGACGGCCCGTACAAAATCACGGCAACAACAAACAAAGGGTCATTCCAACTAGAAACAATGGAAGGAAAGCTACTACCAAACAACTGGAATATTGCACACCTCAACTACTTCAACTTTTAAGAGATAAAGTGTTCCCAAAGTCGTACTCTTTTTCCCTCACTTGAGTTTTATCCCAATTGGGTTTTCTCAAGGAGGTTTTTAATGAGGCGACGGAGGAGACACTTCAGGTTGAAGTGCGCACAGACGAAAACACAGGACGGCTAGTTCATTGCTCGACCTCTCAATACTTCTCCAGGTCGACCAATGAAGGGACTAGATAGACTAGGACTGGGACTGGAACACCAGCCAATGCCAAAAAAAAATATAAATTTCTCCAAGTGTATGAACAAAGCACAAATGCACGAAGTTTATTTCTCTTTCTCCAAATGTACAACAAAGGAAACGTTGCCTTAAAGTTCATAACGTCGACAAATGTCGCACCTAGAGGCATACATAACTAAGTATTGGTTATATTAGACATCGTTCGAATTAACACCTAACTGGCCCTTGGCCATATCTAAGTATAGGTTGTATTCGACCTCGTTCGAATTAACACCTAACCGGCCCTCGTCCATAACTAAATATAGGTTATATTCGACCTCGTTCGAATTAACACCTAACTAGCCCTCGGACATAACTAAGTATAGGCTATATTCAACCTCGTTCAAATTAACACCTAATCGGCCCTCGGTCATAACTAAATAGAGGTTATATTCGACCTCGTTTGAATTAATACCTAACCGCCCCTCGGCCATAAATAAACATATGATATGTTCGACCTCGTTCGAACTAACATCTACTGGCCCTTGCTTCGACCTCGTTCGAACTAATACCTGTTGACCCTCAGCCGTAGTTAAACTAAGGATATATTCAACCCTATTCGAGCTAAGTGATCACGATTAAGAAAACCAAGCGACAAAAATCAAAAAGCATACAAGCACGATCCGAAGAAAAAAGAATCAGGTACAAATAACAAAACTGGCATTTCATACTTAGAATATTTTTACAAAGGCTCGTAAAGACGCTATCAAAAATGTACAAGTTTATGGCTAAACAAAAAGATGGAAAAAGAAAAACTACTGATTGCCGTCGTTTACGAGCAGTACCATCGACTTGATCACCTGAACCATCCCCATCTGCCCCTTTACCATCACGACCGCCCTCAGGATACACATCCTCATACCAGGCGTTCTCTTCAATCCGGTCCACGCCCGCATCTCCCTCATCGTCACCGGCCTCCGGTGTAGCAGGATCATAACAACAAGGGACTCGAGCTTCACGTGCCTTAACATGAGCATCTTCGAAGACGACTTCTGAAACGGTGCCCGCCCTCATCAGATCTCTAAATATATCCGGTTGGTCCTCGACGTGAATCCACTCATCGTACAAATATCGAGGAACATCAGGAAAATCAAAAGTTCGGGAAGAGGACGGTCACGCCAGTAGTTGGGCCTTCTCGGCCTCAAGAGCGGTGACTCGATCACGAAGGCTAGAAGCCTCTTTCTCTAACTTTCCAATCCGTTCATACAATTGCACATCTTTGAGCCTGGTGGTCTCCAAAGCACTCTCTCGCCGGAACGAAGAATACGGATCACGATCTCCAAAGCCTCCGCCTTCCTCATAGCCCCTGACCGAGCCAACTTTGCCTTCTCGAGGTTTGCTGCCTTCTCAGCAACCTTGCCACTTAAAAAATCCGCTTTGAATTGACATTCCTCAAGCTCGGCGCGCAGTGAGACCATCTGAGCTTGGAGATCGCCGCACTAGGCTTCGACCCCACTGCTAACCTCAAGCTCTTCTTCTTTATTCCTAAGCGTCCCCTCAAGAACGTTGCATTTTTCGATGACCCTCACCAGCTCGTCATCTTTCTCCTTCAGTTCATCTCGAAGAGCCTAGAAATTGTCGCTCTCGCCAAACCACCTACAAATTTCTCGGTGCTTATCACGATACTCGCAGTACTTTCGCTTCAATTTCATAAAAATAGCCTTGCGCCTCTCCTCTCTTCGAGCGCTTTCAATTTCCAAAATTACAGTCTGCAAACGGTATAAAGGGGAAGCCGGAAGCCCCGCTGTTAAGATATTTGCAGACGGAGAAGAAGTCGATGCCGAGTCAGCAGTAGCCGGGGCCGAAGACCGAAAAGACCTAGCCGCAGTCGAGGAGGGAACGGAAATGGACGAGCGAGTAGTTCTAACCTCGATTGCAGAAGGAATAGATGCCGAAGAGGAGGCAGCCTTCCTTTTGCGGAATGAAGGGGGAGCTCTCGGCCTCCTCGAAGATCCCCGACCTGAAGATGAATGAACCAAAAAAGGTTATCACCATCGACGGAAGCAAACTAAAAAAGATAAACGACAAAAAGGCCAAAGAACAAAAGAAAACGAACTAGCTCACCAGTCGAGGGAGGAGCAGACCCAAACTTCTTGAGAAAGCTTGGCCACTCGCGAATTCCCACGGTGCGAGGGAGAACTCGACCAATCCAATCAGAAATATCCCCGACCAAAGGAGGGAGCGTAGTCTGGGCTGCATAAGAAGAGAATCCAAGTTCAGGATCTACGGCCAAAACAAGCAAATCGAATGTTTTAACGAAGAAAGGGTCAAATACTTACGAGTGTAATTCTAGGTCTCGGAAAAGCCGTCCGCGTTCGCCACCACGTCTTCGGTTCTGACAAAGAAGAAATTGTGCTAGAACTGGCGGTTCGCCTTGTCGTCCATCATCACCACCAAGCATTTGCCCCTCGATGGCGAAGATTCAACATCGTCCCCCTATAGAAACTAGGGGCGAAGAGATGCATCAGATGCCGAAGCGTGACCTCGACCCCTACCAGTTCCGCATATTTAGTAAACATCCTAATAAGCTTGTAGATATATGGAGAAAGCTGGGCCGGGCGAACGCCATAGTAACGGCAAAACTCCTCCGCCAGTGGGAGAAGGGGAAGAGTATAACCAACATGAAAAGGGAAAGCGTAGAACGCACAATACCCGGGACGGTGGGCTTGCACCGCATCCCGCTCTGCAGGAATCAGATCAACATGAGTGGGAATGTTAAATTTAACCCTAAACTCTGCTAGATCGGCCTCTTTCATTGCTGACTCGGAAACCTCGGGCTCATCTTCAGGTGCTTTCGAGAAGTCAGACCTAATTTGCTCGCCACGAGGGACTATCTCCTCCGCCGTGGTGAAGTTCACATCCTCAATAGCAGCTAAAACGCCCACGACATAAGGAGGCATAATCATTGCCAAAGGGACCGGTTTATTTCCTTCACCAGGACCAGAAAACACGTCGGCCATATTTCCAACAAAAGAGAGGATGTTTAAGTGCAGGAGGGTTGGAAGCAACTGGGATCGCCGGAAGTAGGAAGGTCGTCTAGGGTCGGCCTTAATAAGCGGAGGGACTAACTGTATAGGTCGAAATCTGTCTCAGTACTTAGGGAAAAATAACATCGAGAAAAAAGTCATCCGACGTCAACCAGGAGTAGCGAGGCTCGTGATCGAGATGCAAATGATGGCCGATGTCGAGCATCGCAAAAAGAACTGCAACGGCTAGTTTATTAATTTAGGGAATTAAAGAGAATATTCCATTAGATATTCTCTGCACTTGTACTACTAGGTTTACTGGAGATATGTTGATAAGAGCATACTTTGCTAAAAGATTCTCTCTCTTGTAAAGATACAAAGACTACCTTTTTATCAAGATTTTTACTCATATTATTCCATACTTTTTCATCAGATCCGAGAATATTTCGAATGTTCTAAGATCTGTCTATCACTCATCATTGTTAGGAGGAATAATTACCTAGCTCATTGTTTATTGGATGAATCACTCCTACTATTTACTTAAATGCCATCTACTGTTATTTATTGCTAGTTACTTCTCCATTAATACAGCTATCTTTTGAAACGCATATTGAATGTTATTGTCGATTCTCTACTAGATTTGTCTAAACGTTAGCCATTTTGTAAGAATTCACATTTAGAGATATTATCATTAACCAGATTTAACCCGTTATTGTATAAATATAATCGTTTTAATCAAAAGTTAATCCTCTTGGTCGAACACTACTAGATACATGCCACAGACGCCGATAATAAAGGTTCTAGACAAGAAACATGTTGACTAACTAAATCTGGTCTGGTCTACAAATTTAACTTCTTATGTTTGTTCTCATCCTAATGCTCAAACCTTTATCCTTCGACATCAGTAAACACCAACAGACAATTGGAAACTTGGGAAAAAGTTCATGATCCCCAGTATAAAGATGGAGACATTGTAAAAGGGGGAGACCTATCAACTTTGGCGAAATGGATTCTCCATTTGCTCAATGATGCTCCGCAATCCAGATTCATACGAAGCGTAAAACACTCTTACTCCCAGTTCTGATTTAATGCGTTTGTTGGAGACTCGCTTCTCTCCCTTTGAAGCTCCCAGTGGATTTAGAGAGACTGCGTCTTCAGAAGACTTGTTCGAGGTTAAGTGGCCTGGCCATTTCTTCTCAATCAAGTTCCTAGCAAACGTAAATACCTGCTCTCTAGGAGCAGGATCGTCATCAACTACATTGTATATCGTCCTGAAATGCCAAACCAGACAGTCAATTAAAGATGAAATTAAGAAGCTAATTACATAGAAACCAAACAGTTCAATCATCAAAATGACCTGGAAGTTATTGCACATAGAAACCACAGGAGCAGAAGCAAATATACAAGTGAGCTAAAAGCGTCTTACCAACTTCAGAGGCATAATTTAATAGATCAACACAGCAGTAGACAAGAATTAACTTAGAAAAATAAAAGGGAAAAGAAGCTTCATCAACATAATCATGTAATTTTACTATTTGAGCCAATCTAATTGGGTGAGCAAACGTACCCAGGAGATGGCCTCTGAATGCTCGCCTTAAGTGTCTGGCAGATGTCAGCAACGTGAATACGTGATGTATAATGCCTAGAAAATCTCATCTTCTGACCTTTTGACAGAGGCTCCTGCTTGAGTATGGTGTCAATAGCACTGCATAAAATGGCGTCTAAAGGATCAGTGAGCAATTAAATCAAAAGTGCTCCCTCAGACAAAGTGCTAGCTTGTAATATACTTTGAGAAAATACGATTTCAATGTTCAGTTAGAGTAACACATCATAGCTGCGTATACCTTCTACCAGGACCGTATATACCACCCAGTCGAAATATTTGGGCAGTGACTCCCACATCACAAGCCAGATGTAACCACCCTTCCTCAGCAGCCATCCTTGCCTTTGCCGATTCAGTTATCGGCCTTGGTGGAAACCTGCCATATGATAATATGCATGAATCTAAGATGACTACTCTGAACGCACCAAAGGGATTTAAATGCTTGGTCAATGTAAACTTACTCTTCATCAACCCATGCACCACCAGAGTTGCCATAAACACCTATTAGTCCAAAATAAAAAATGAAATTCTCAAGATCAATAGTCAATACTCAATAACATACTTTGCGCATACAGTCTGTTTAAAGTAACCTTTTTACCATGTAGCAATGTAAATACCTATGCTTTAGTTTATCCAAGGAAAGAAGCTAGCATGTCACATGGAATATATGTTCTTTCCAGAATATAAAACCAGAAATATACTGGTACTCCCTCCATCTCAATAAGCCGACCTCCTTTACTTTTAGTTTCCCAAAAACTTGAGCTCTTTCTTCAATTGAAAAGTTTTGGGCACAATACGACATTGACCGATCGGCCGAAATTAGTTGCATTCGCTAGCCACAAAATGTATAAAATATATGTATTATATGTATGTAATACACACACATACAAAAAATATACATTATTAGGGAGAGGCTAAAAATATACATTTCTCAAAAGTTTTTTTCCGTCAAGTAATTTAGATCAATATAAACTTGTACTAATTCATACAATGTTTCTAACTTGATTTTACATCATTCCTACAAATTGTTCCATTTGTTCAAATCTCAAACTATTTATTAACAACTTTTCCTATACCAGCCTCAATATAATAGTCCACCTAAATGTTTTATTATAATAAAGCTGGGGACAAATCAGGTTAGCTTTTCAGAAAGGGGATGGTATATTTCAACCTTCCTTACTTTTGGAAACTTTAAAGAAATAGGTGTAGGCAACCTTATCCAAAGATTCAAAAAAGAAATAGGTGTAGATATACTTCTCAAAATGTAAAAGGTGAACACACTGACCCATATACGTCATTTTTTTTTTATTTTTTAGGCATTCGTTTGATTAGTGACTACAAACATAGATAAGCAAAGCAGTATACTTCAATGGACTTGAGCAAAGAAGCAATAAGAACTCTGCGGGCTTTTAATTTCGATGTAAGCCAAGAAAAACAATTAAGGTTGCTCTTTTATGTTGTTTTTGTTTTCAATGTAACTGTAACAACTGAATTGACAAACTAATCTCTCCAAGGGAAAGAGAAAAAAAAGTACATGAACATTTTTCATTCAACCAATGGCTTGAGAGAGATCCTTTTTTCACCAATATAGTTGTAATTTCCTTATAGAAAGTAAAGTCACATTTACATAATTTCCTACTTGTCAAAACAATTTTCTCCTTTCTATGAGGAGAAAAAAAGATGAAGAAAAAGAATGAACCAAGTACTTTGGGAGAGTAGATCATGAAGAAAAAGGATTTTCAGTTCACCTTAATAATTATGTTAGGTCAAAATCAGACTTTTGAATAATACAAATGCACATAGCTTCCAGCATTAGTGACAGAATAACGTACTCGTTGATGACAAGTAACCAAGCCACTGGAGGTTACCATCCTTCAGTCTTTCTTTTAGCAGCTCTTTATGCTGAAGCATCTGCAGTACACGCAACTATTAAAGGACATAAAAGCAAGTAAAAAGGTAAGTAAAAAACTTCAAAAGCTTTTCATGATATCATACAGCTCGCTTCCAGATTTAACAGTTTTTTGAAGGTCCCAAGTTCTATGGCTTCTGTGCATGAACTTACCTTATTGTTAGATTCAAAAGTGTTTTTTTATAAGGTATTGTTACATTCAAAAGTTAACAATGTTCGATTTAACGATGTTCCTAACTGTTGAACATAATATCGAGACTGTCCCTAAGAAGAACTCTAACACCTAAAGATTAACGTCCCTATTTTAGCTTTTATTTTTGACGCATAGTTCATATTCATGTCATGACAGAGAAAAGGTCATTGAGGAACATTTACGATTAACACCCATCAACAAAAATGTTAACATGGGAGGTCTCTACAATTAACACTGCCTATGCCTGTCATATTGCTTCCCAAAACTGTAGCATAACATTGAGCAAATTTACCGGATCACCAACACCCAAAACTGGAGGGACGGAGATAAGAAGGTGTGAGTGGCATTTCATGATATCAAGGACCTCAAGTCTGAAAGATAGAGCAGAAATACTAATCAGAACAGAGGGAAAGATAGGAACAGGGTTTCTTCTAAAAACCTACCTACAAACATGGGATTTAAATATGTGACCGCTAATACTCACACCTAGACCCGAAATCAATCAACACACTAGTCAAGATATATGAAAAAGGTACCAAACTGTGACCTTTTTCGTTGATAATAAAGACCAAACTTTGACCTCATTAGGATGAAAGTAATCTGTAAAGGGGTAAACACAAAAGGAACAACCAGTGATCAGTTTAGGAGTTCTTGGCTATTAAAGTCTTCCTTGCAAATCTTCTGATTCTCCACCAATTCGAAGTTTAAACAGTATTACATTTATAATTAAGATTGCACTTACCTAGTTAAGTATAGCCTCTTAGAATTCAATTTTTCTATTGTTGTTTGCATTATAGTAGGTCCTTCGATGAGAATAAGCCGGTCTTTTTTCTGGCCATTTAGCCTTTTGACCAGGGGTCCATAGTATCATGCAGAATAGAATCCCAAGGCAGACACCCATCCCTAAACTGATACATGAGGAATTCAGGAAATGACCACCTGCAGTCAGATGGGTTGGTTCATTCATATTCAGCTTTAGACAAAATTTGCGGCAACACCTACCTTTATGTGTTATTATGATAAAGTTGAGGGCGAGCTTGGCACAATAATAGGATTGCTCCTTTGGTGACACATAGATCACACAAGTTCAAGGCGAAAGCTACATACAATAGCCATGGAGCAGTAATAGAAGCCCCAGCGTCCCCTCCTCCCTCCCATTCCCCTTACTTAAAGAGGAATGTATATGACTTCATTTTGACCAATGAATATTCATGAGGGGGGTTGTGGTGTGGGGGGATGTATGGAAACTCACTGTGGTTCATTGGCGTCAAATATATGAGCGTGGAACCCCATTTCCTCTAATTTCTGTTTCCGAGCAGTAGTAGTACAACTTCCTGTAACTTCCCTACACAATTCACATATGTCATATAAATGGTCAATCTCCAATGTATATTAACAGCTCGCTTCTTTCACGACTTCAACTAGTACGAAAGAGGAAAAAGAGATAAAGTAGGAGGTGTAGAAGGTTTATTTACCATCCGTCGCTCTTCAAATCTGCAGCCAAGAATTGTCCTACGAAACCCATCCCCAGGATGAACATTCCATTTTTGGAATCTGATTTCGTAGTGCTCGATTTGTAACCTAGACTGCACCTGATATAGGGGTAAAACGATGGCGTTTTAATAGAGGACACTCCGGCAATTTGACCCTGCCGGAGATGAATTAACGCCGGTTGGCTTGGTAGCCGGCAAATCTCCATTAAAATAGCTCTATTCTGAAACTTTCAGGTAGTGATTAATCAGATTTACTGGTCTCTCAGTTAAGTCATAAGTGGAAAGCCGAAAGCTGCAAGCCCATCCCAGAGCTCAATAATATATGGCCCGTTTCAGTGACTTGGTGCTAATGGGCCAAAAATAGAAAGCCCAAGAAGAACGACAGTTGCACAGCTCAGAAGTTATCACCTTTGCTTGTAGTTTCATGGCAAATACATAGTCTATCACCCAACTTTGACGCCAAATCTCGGAGGCAGACTCATGATTTGAAACTTACGGGGTACTATTATCGAATAAAAATTTGAGCAAATATTAGAGTCGGAACTAAAGTCAGACAATACACTAAAAGTCAAATGTGCCTCCCAAATCGATCAAAGATTTGAATCTTAGAGCGCCAATCAAAAAGAAAAATTATATATTTATATCTATATTATATTAAAAGCACGAAATTCCTTAGCGAAATATTATTTGTCTTTTTTACCCTTTAAAAATGAAGTACACACTAGACAAATTAGTCATTTAACTATTTTCCTAATATTTATGATTTCAAAATCACCTAAATTTTTTATATTATCTTTTTCCTTATTTAAACTATATAATATAACATATATGTAAAAGAAATACTGGCAAAGTCAAATTAGAAATTAGGAAACTAGCGTGTACTTAGAAGTGGGACTCCTTTAAGGTTTAGGGGTGTTGTCATTGTTATAGAATTATTGTCTTTGTTAATTTTTTAGAATTTTACTATTTTAGTAAAAATAAAGTAACATTAATTGAAAGGGAATAAGTAGGAAGCAAATAAAGTCTCATGCCGTTAAGAGTTGCTTATCTTTTTTCTTAAATACAAAATGTTACTCTTTTAGTGTAAATATTCCAAAGGTTATTCACTATCCACAGACTTTACAACAACTAACTTAAA
This sequence comes from Nicotiana obtusifolia, assembly GCA_002018475.1. Lineage (NCBI taxonomy): Eukaryota > Viridiplantae > Streptophyta > Magnoliopsida > Solanales > Solanaceae > Nicotiana > Nicotiana obtusifolia. Next base: position 59,312 of record MCJB01037320.1, on the reverse strand, counting down.
ATAATTAAAGGTTACATGTGCATTAAAATTTACCAAATAAAAGAATAGATTTAATTTTAACTAAAAAACTATTGAAATTTTCTATACATCGTTAATCAAACCTATAAAACCTAATATGACGAGTAAAAAAATATTTATAAATAAGTTACAAAATACAGGAATACAACTTTCAAAATAATTATACTTATATTATAATAATAATAAATTATGATGTATTTTAAATTTTTTTTGTTAAACTTGTACATGTCAAAGCACAAACACAATTAGATAATTGAAGCATAAATAAGATACCGAAATTTATATCTAAATTAATAGTAATAATTGTACGTATTTCTTTATAATAAATGTAAGGATAAAATAGTAGAAAAATAAATTTATTATAAATAAGTCATCATTTTTAATGTTCTCCTTTTTAGGCATTCAGTCTAACGAATGATAGCCTCACAATATTTTTTTTAGCAAACTATTTATGGTAAATATTAACCCAACCGTAATACTTTTTAGACTTTGAAATTTCAAGTTCACAACTATTAAAGTCTCCCTATATACATCGTAAATCAAACCTATAAACATATTAGGATGGGTAAAAATATTATCTATAAATAAGTTTACAAATAACAAGACTATATTTGAAAATGATATAATTATAGTAATAATAACTACGAACTTTTACATGTTAAAACACAAACTCAATCAGATAAGTGAGCTTAAATAAGATATTGAAATATATATATATATCAAGATTATACTAATAAATCATATATATCATAGGAAATTTAAGGAAGAAATAGAAGGGAAAAATGTATTGTAAATAAGTTGTCATTTTTTTTCTTTTCTTGCATTTAGTCCAATAAATGATGATGCCTCACTACATTTTATTATATTAAATTATTTATTGTAAGATATTAATTTAACGGTAGTTATGTTTTATACTTTACATTATTAATATCAATTTTTTGGGAGCTATAAGACCAACTTTTTTATTCTCTTTTGAGTTTTGTTTTCAGTATTAAGTAACTAAAATAACAATAATTTTCATAATACCACATATGCCCTCATAAATCACCACAAAGCATCTAAAAACTTATGTCAAACATGATTTATTCATTTATTGAGCTAACGAAATGGGAGCAACATTTGTTATAATTTATATTTTTAACTTTTATCATATAATTTATTTTAGTCAAATACTTCCTCCGTCTCATATTATCAGTCGTGGTTACTAAAAATAGTTATCTCAAATTATTTGTCACTTTAGAAGTTCAAGACAAAATTGATTATTTTTATTCTTTTTTATCTTTAGTAATAATTTTCATTGAAGACTACAAACACCTCAATTATGGATAACTTTGTTGAAATACCAATGAAAGGTTAAATATTAAGACATGAATAAGGGTAATGTAGTCAAAATCCCATCCTAATAAAATTTTCTTAAGGGACGTACACAAGAGAATCATGACAGATAATAAGAGACGGAGAGAGTACATAGTTTGATAAATTTACACACTCAATCTTTTCGGACTGTGTCTAAGACAAACTGTTCTTGTGCTTGATCACTTCTTCTTGGAAATTATATCACATGCGCCAATTAAATCATGACATATCATAAGGCAAAAGAAAGAAAAAACTCAATTTACACGCCACTTAATATTATTTAAGAAAATAAAAACATAAAAGAATCCCCCTCCCCCACCCGTCTCTCAGCTTCTCCTAAGGAACTTCTTAAACAACTTTTTCCAAAAGTTGTCCTAAAAGGCTTGAATCAGTCAACTTAGTATAAATAGCACGACATTTCCAGGTAAGTGTTGCTGTTATGACTATCGGCTGTAGTATTTAATTTAGGTCTTTGGGTCCTCCCATTAGATATTTGATGCTCTAGTCAATTTTGTTTAGCTGCTTGAAAGGTCTCCACACGCTTTCTCGCCTACAAAATTTCCTTAACCTAAATAATTAGGGCTGGCCAATTTTCCTAGAACGCCTACATAACATTTATACGTGAGATATTAGCAAATTCAGTGACAGAAATTGTTCTTACCAACTAGTATTTCTTTTTTTAACTGTTGCCTAACTCTTCGTTTTCCATCCTTTTATTATTTCTTATTCTTTTTTACCTCAAATAAGTGAATTTTCATTTTATTTTGCAATCCGACTTGAATATGATCCATCTTTTTGGGTAACCAACTGAGATCACGAATGAAACTTTTAGTCCTTTTTTCCATTGAATAAAGTACAGTGGGTGTTTAATCATTCTCCGGTTTTTGGGAATGTCCAAATGCAATGTCCAGTTGCTTGTAGGTAAATTAATAGCTTTTTGGTCGAGCTTCTCCAAATTTAAAAGCAGTTTTTTTTTTTAAAAAAAAAATTGGAAGCGAAAAATACAATTTCTCCCAAAAGTATTTTTTTAAAAATAATAGTACTTTTTAAAAGTTTAATCAGACCAAATAACTTCTCACTAAAAATATTTCTAAGAAAATACACTTCACAAAATAAATTTATTTTTTAAGTTTGGCTAAACAGATTATATATTCTACTGTATAAAACAGAACAACTCCAATAACGATGGGTCTAGCAGTAGACACAATATTTAATGTGCGTCAACCTACCAAATTATTTAATAATTAAATAATACTATACCGTGATAGATCAATTATTCCTGTTTGACTTTTATTACAACAAACCTTCTCTTCTTTCACTTATTCCTACACGCATTCTGGTTGAAATTTTCTTTATCCAATTAAAACTCCAACATGCCGCGTTGATGTTTGATCATTTTCTCAAATTTCAAAACTCTGCTATACTTATACAAACAAAAATCTCTTGAACTCCTCTTTTTCTCTTTCTTTCTTCTGAGCTGAAAATGAATTATTATTCTCATCTCATCAGTGTATTTACCATTATTCTTGCTTCTTCCTCTGTTTCAATTTTTGCACAACAGCCTTACATTGGAAAGGGAACAAATGCCTGCGGCAGCCAAGACAACTCCAATTCTGCTTTTGGATACTTCTGCAATGGCGTTAACCGCAGCTGCCAATCTTATTTGACCTTTAGATCTCAACCCCCTTTCACTTCCGTGGCCAATATCTCTTCTTTACTTGGTGCTGACCCTTTGGAGCTTTCTCAGCTCAATTCAGTTGCTCAAAATGCCACCTTTGACACAAATCAAATGGTTCTTGTTCCTGTCAACTGTTCTTGTTCAGGTCAGTATTATCAGAAAAATACATCTTATGTCATAAAAAAAGATGATAATTTCTTAACCATTGCAAATAATACCCTAGAAGGCTTGTCTACTTGCCATGCTATTAACGCTGAGAACAAAGAACAAGCTAATAATCTGATTATTGGTTCAAGAATTAATGTTCCTCTTCGATGTGCTTGTCCAACAAAGAATCAAACTGATGATGGTACGAAATATCTGCTTACTTACTTGGTTACTTCTGGAGAATTTGTTTCCCTCATTAGTGATAAATTTGGGTCGGCCACTAGAGCAACACTTGCTGCTAATGGACTATCAGAAAATGCTGCTACTATATTTCCCTTCACTACTCTATTGGTTCCTCTTTTGAACCCACCTTTGAGTTCCCAAGTTGTAGGAAATTCTCCACCGCCGCCTCCTCCGTCCGCACCAACATTACCTGCTGTTCCTGTATCAAATAATGGCTCGAAGAAGACTTGGATATATGTTGTGGTTGGTGTTGTCGGAGGAGTTGTCGCTCTGTCTCTTTTGGGGGTGGTTATTTTCTTCTTGTTCTTTAGGAAAAGACAAAAGAAAGCTGATCCACAGTTTGTTTCTGAAAGTTTTGAAGCAGTTGAGAAACCATTGAATAAGAAAGTTGAAGATGAGTCTGAGGAGTTTTTGGAAAGTTTATCCAGTATAGCTCAATCTGTCAAGATTTACAAATTTGAAGAGATCAAAACAGCCACAGAAAACTTCAGTCCTACATGTTTGATTAAAGGATCTGTTTATCGGGGCACGATCAATGGTGATTTTGCTGCTATACAAAAAATGAGTGGTGATGTATCCAAGGAAATTAATTTGTTGAGCAAAATCAATCATTTTAATCTTATTAGCCTCTCAGGAATTTGTTTTCAAGATGGCCACTGGTATCTTGTTTATGAATATGCTGCCAATGGACCATTAAGTGATTGGATATGCCACCAGAATGGCGATCAGAAGTCTCTTAATTGGACAGAGAGAGTACAGATTTCTCTTGATGTGGCCACAGGGCTTAACTATTTGCATAGCTACACATCCCCTCCTCATGTTCACAAGGATGTAAACGGAAGTAATATTCTTCTGGATGGCAATTTAAGAGCCAAGATTGCTAATTTTGGTCTAGCAAGGACAGCGGATGGAGAAGAAGGTGAGTTTGCCTTGACAAGGCACATAGTTGGGACCCAAGGTTACATGGCACCTGAATATTTGGAGAATGGTCTAGTCTCCCCGAAGCTGGATGTTTATGCATTTGGAATTCTGCTGCTAGAGACTCTCACTGGAAATGAAGTTTCTGTTCTATATGAAGGCTCGAATACTAACTTGGCTGAGGTGTTGATCTCTGTGCTTCATGATGAAAATGCGAAAGAGAATTTGAGCAACTTCATTGATCCTTCTCTGCAAGGGAAGTACCCTGCGGAACTTGCCATTGCCATAGTCAGATTGATCGATAACTGCATAAAGAAAGATCCTTCTCATCGCCCTGGTATGGATGAGATTGTCCAATCTCTTTCAAGAATTATGACAGCCACACACTCTTGGGAAATGTCATATAGCATTTCAGTATCACCTCAAAGATTGTCCTAGATCAATGAATGTAAGGTTTTTTGTTTGGGTTTCCTCCTCCCACGTCTAGCATTTGCTATGTGCATAATGTAATTACCTTATTATGAAAAGCTATTGCACCAATTACCCTACATAAATATCAGTTTAAACTTCAATCAAGCCACCTTGTGTTCTCTTGTTATGTTGTTTCTAGCTTTGTGTAATTTATGTAGTCCTCCTCATGTTCAAGATATATTCCAGGAAACAAAATACAGGAAACAGGACTAAACTTGCTGGCATTACCTTGTAGTGGCGATATATGATTGACCATGTCGTTTGTTTTTGCATCTCATATTATTGGTGGCTATACAACTTTGTGAACGCAATAGAGCTACCTTTTATCAAGCCATTGTGTGTTGTGTAACCTGGGTATAAGCTGTGTTGAATCTGTAGGTTCAGCTACACATAAAACATATATCAAGTATAAAGAAAAGATAATTGATTGAAGGAATATACCTGTTTGTATGTTCCCACTGATGCCACATCATTCGACTAATCTAGCCGTCCGAAAACCAATAATTAATTAGATCATCCTTGACTTTTAGAATTCGCAGATCAAGAACCATAAAGTATATGAAGGTTTTTGCATTGATGATGGCATAGATACGGGGTCAGCCTCTGGGGAAAATGGAAACATTGACTATTAGCTTTTAAATCCAATGGTTAAATGCATATCTAGGAGCAATATGTGAAGGCAAGGCCGGCCGGCTAGTCATTTAAATTAAATTAATTTAATTTAACTTTTTAAAAAGGCCAGCAGCCTAGTGGTTATTATTATTATTATTATTATTATTATTGAAAAGCGAGTACCCTTAGGAGTTTAACTAACACGATTAATGCATATCCAAGCCTCTTGTAACCCAATGGGTTTGTTATTGGTATATTTTGTGATCATTTTCAACTGAAATAGGCTTAAATGGAGCGATGTAGATAGTTGAGAAGTCATACAGGTGATCCTAATTGGGCTGAGAGACGTAATTTTGTGTCTGAGACGAGCTTAAATAGAGCGATGGACTGTGAAGAGTCAAATAGCCAACCCCAATTCGCTTGGGATTGAGTCGCAGTTGGTATTGTTTTTATTAAGTTGTGACCATTTTGGACCGAGACGAGTTTAAATGAATATGAACAACGATGTGTCAATTAGCTGATCCCAATTTGCTTGTGACGAAGCATAGTTGTTGTTTTTGTTTATATTAAGTTGTGATAAGTTGCCGTCTTCTATCTTAGTAGGCTTTAGTAAAACATTATCATTTGGCATATAACGATTTCAATTTTCAGGATAAATTGTCTATTCCTGGATTTGTTGCAGATGATGCCTTTAATAAGCAGCTGCATCTTAGTTTCTTGCAAGACTGTACAAAGCACCAGACCCGCTCATCAAAGCAAAGCTAGGTCAACAGCTGATGATGCAATACAAATTTTTCTACGACAATATTGCAAATAGACCATGAACTACCATTTTGAAACTTCCCTTATATGCTAGAAATTGTTTAATACTACTTGTCAAATGTGGAAGGCTGCAATGATTGTTAGATGAAAAGGTCGTTTAATAGAAAATTACTCCAGATCATAAGTGGTCTACATCAATTAATTTGTCAATGACATACGATGTTTGACTTTACACAGAAGACCATTTTAAGTTTTCACTTGACTTACAGAGCCCATAAGGGCATGCACCTCAACTTTCTGTGTTGCCACTGAATCACTCTGAACCAATAGAATACCATGGAAAATTTTCTGCTTATTCTTTTCTTAAGTTTTACAATTCTATTTTCAAAGGTCTATGCCCAGCAAAATTATTCAGGCAATTCCGTCATGAGTTGTAACGGAACCAATGAAACAGGAACTTCTTCTTCTTTCCTCTATTCTTGCAATGGCGAAAAGCTCTCCTGTCGTGCATTTCTGATTTTTAGATCACTCCCTCCTTATAATTCAGTATCTTCCATTTCAAATCTCCTAACTTCGGACCCTGATGAGATTGTCCACATCAACAACATCTCAAGGTCTGAAATCTTGGATCAGAACAAAGAACTTATAGTTCCAGTAAATTGTTCATGTTCAGGTCAGTACTATCAGGCTGACACCTCTTATGTTATACCAAGCAAATACGACACCTATTTTACAATCGCAAACAACACGTATCAAGGGTTGTCTACTTGCAGTGCTCTTGTACATGAAAATATCTACAATGCAATGGATTTGGTTCCCGGTCTAAATTTGCGGGTACCGCTCAGATGTGCCTGTCCTACAAAGGATCAGATTAGAAATGGTGTGAAATATCTGTTGACTCATTTGGTTACTTGGGGGGAAAACATCTCTACCATTAGCACTGAGTTCAGTATCAGTAGTCAAAGTACAGCATATGCAAATGGATTTTCTGAAAATTCAGTTCTTTATCCTTTCACAACTATATTGATTCCTCTGACAGAAAAGCCTTCAAGCTCCCCAACAAGGACTATTAATATAGCACAGACTGAAATCATTTACCCTTCTAAGCACAAAATATCGTACAAAAGTCTTTTTATTGGGGTAGGAGCTGGTGTTTCCCTTGCAGTCCTTTGTTTTATCTTGTTCATTGTCTTAAAGCATAAAAAGGAAAAGAAAAGTGGTGAAGTAGTGCTTGGGAAAGGAAGAGAAGGGAAACAGAAATGGAATTTAACAGAACATATCCTGGAAAGAATAGTTGCTGTGGATCAAATGATAAAAGTCTTTGAATTTGAAGAACTGGTGGCTGAAACAGAAAACTTCAGCCCTCGAAAAAGACTAAGTAATTATGTTTATAAAGGGTTCATTCGAGGAAAATTGTCAGCTATTAAGGAGATGAGAACAGACATAACAAAGGAGGTTAAATTCTTTTCAAAGATCAACCATTTCAATTTAATTAGCCTCACAGGTGTCTGTAAGCATAATCAATTATCATATCTTGTTTTTGAGTTCATGGAAAATGGATCTTTAAAAGAATGGCTTTGCAAGGATGATAATCCAGAGGCTGAGAGTTGGAACTTCAGAATTCGTATTGCCTTAGATATCGCTGATGGTCTAGATTACATTCATAACTTCACAGATCCAGCTTATGTGCACAATAACATTAGTAGTAACAGTATCTTACTTAACAGAGATCTAAGGGCCAAGATTGCAAATTTCAGCCTGGCAAGATCAGCTGACAATGAAAAGTCAAGTTCATCTATGAAATGCGTCAAGGGAAGAAATGGCTATTTGGCACCTGAGTACCTTGAAGCTGGTCAGGTTACTCCAAAAATAGACATCTATGCATTTGGAGTTGTTCTATTGGAGATAATTACAGGAAAAGGGGCTGTTTTCGAGCAGGATGGAAAAGAAGTATTGTTATCGGAGACAGTGCTTGGAATTATGGATGAAGAATCTAACATTCAAGAATTTGCAGATTCCAGGCTACAAGTTAAGCACCCTCTTGGTTACATAATTGAACAGACTGATCTTGTGCTTCGATTGGTGAAACTATCTGCAGCATGCTTGAAGACAGAACCTGAAGGAAGACCAACTGCTGCAGAAATAATAACTACCTTAATGAAAATCCAGTCAGATGTACAAAACTAGAGAACTTGGGAACAGAATGAATAAGTGTTCATATTGACATTCAGACAGGTCTCAGTAGTGAACTTTTGTTTCTTAAATGTAAAGTTATCACTTCGCTGTGGCCTCTGTAATGTTCATTTAATTCCTCTTCCCTTTTCTCTCAATTTTTTTTTTTGTTTGGAATGATTGAAGTTTGTTGTGGGTGGATTTTGGGG
>MCJB01037320.1:0-41485 GCA_002018475.1 Nicotiana obtusifolia | reverse complement strand
GTAGGGGGAGGGGCGAGACCGGAACCCGGTGCTTCACTTAATCGAGTGTACCTCTTGAGACTGAGGGTCTTTGAACATACAATGTCATACTTTGGCCATAGAGCCACATTGCAAGACAATTTGTGACGCATAATATAAAACCGAACGAAAACTAGCTATGGCTGAACATCAATATAAAGCTGGGCCGACAAGGCCGTCTTAACTACTATAGATGACAAACCAACAAAAATATACATACAAGGCCTATAAGCCCAACATAGTGCACTGACTGGCATGATATGTCTACAAGCCTCTACTGATGGATGTACTGCGGTAGGAATAAGGCTCCGACTAGCCCCATATATATATATATATATATATATATATATAAAATATGTACTCAAAACCCTAGACCCGATAACTCCGAAAGACGTGGAGCTTACCGATCAAGGCGAACACGGACAACACCTATTGAGGAGGTCTACCAGTCTGTCTATCCGAACCTGCATGCATGAAATGTAGCGTCCCCAGGAAAGGGACGTCAGTACGAAATAATATACCGAGCATGTAAGGCAATAAAATTAACTAAAAGATGAAACTGAACTGCTAATATAATAACAGAAAGTAACCAGGAGTCAAAGAAGATCTAGAGATATACTTACCTGCTGATACTGACTCAACTCTCTCAATATAGTAAGCGGACGTATAAGGCTCGGTACATGTAACTGCTCGGCTATAGTAAGCTAGCTCTCTCATAGGCGCTTGGCCATACTAGGCTCGTTATCTTGGCCATTCTGGGCTCGCTCATAGGCGCTCGGCCACAGTGGGCTCGGTATAACTTACCATCTGATCGGAGGTTGCCAATAGGGGCTTGCCTACCGATTATAGCTCGATGGTGGTAAAAATATTATAATACTATATATATATATATACCCTCTATCCTCTTGACTGAAAGAAGATAATACTTAACTGAATAGAAAGTCCCAATAAGGGAGAATACTGTAACTTATGAGACTAGGATAATGTGAATATATTCAGGAATACGAACTTCTCTTAATGTCTCGTTATCAAACACATGTAGTTACGAGATCAAGCCAAAATGAAGGAAAGGTTTAGCTTTAACATACCTTATTGCAATCTTTCCAATAACCACGTTGAACTCGTCTCTTCTCACCTTAATCTACAACAATGATAATAATACTATCATTAAGTTACGAAAGGTACAATTATAGCATAATGAATGACAAGCTTATTTTATATTAAAACGGGCAGCATCTCCCCTATAATCTTTACTTCCTCCCAATTCGAGATAACAATAACAACAAAAGAACACAACAGTAACAACATATATACATTATTTTCCAACCTTATATACACCACAAAATACTACAAAACAACCCAACATACCCAATCTTTTCATACACAAAATGACCCCCGTACGTAGTAGTGTCAAACAACCCGAAAATGTTACAATGAACGACCAGCCTACCACCCTGCATTTTATGTGGTGTTTCTCCACAATTTCTCCTCCAAAACTCCCTAGAACAGTAGCAAAATGTGCAATCCAGCAACAACACGAAACTACCTACAAAACAGTCCACTACATGTTGAATAACTCGAACTCACAGCTTTCGGTCACCGTCATGTGAGTTTTTACAATTTTAGAACGACTTTCCATATATTTCCAGCAAAATAATGGATGAAAGAGAGCAGAAAACTACCTTATTTATTGAATATCTTAGCTTCTATCTTGGTTCTTCAAACCCTATATTTTCCTCCAACTAGAACTTGAAAAGGAGAGAAAATCAATAAGGGTTTCTGTTTAACTTTTGGGAGGATTTTTGCAGGGGCTTATCTCAGGTTATTTTGCTATATAATGACTGTTATATTTGCATGAGATAATCCCTTAAAAGAGCTCTTTGGATGACCCAAAATATCCCCCTTTTGGACATATTTAGTCCGCTCATTTAAACAAGCAGGTGACACACCTACTTGTCACTTAGCAGTCTACGTAGTTTCGTAAAAACGCATATATCACTCTACTATGATATCGTATTGACAAACGATTTAATACGTTAGAAAATAGACTCAGAGATATTCAATTTGATGGGTGTATCACCCCGTAACTCTAAGTATATTTGGAGAAAATCATAGTGACATTAGACTCAAATATCAATAAAACTCATGAACGTAACTTGTGATGACTTTCATCGACTTTTGTTCCACAATTCGCTTTGACCTTAAAACTTGACACATGAATATCATAAGACTAAAACAAATTATAACATAAACCTCTTATCATGTTAATAACCCTAGTCTCATCCAAAGGTACGGGTTATAACATTCCCAACTTGTCGAATTTCAACGAAACATTATTTTCTTCAATTCCTGTAGCTTCTAAACCCTCCAACCCTCTTTGTAATTTTTGTTCATAATCTTCAATATTTGCAACCTCCAAGGTAACATGATTAACTTACTTAATATACTTTCAAATATGATCTCATTTTTGTCTTACATTAGTTCGCTTACGACACACTTTTACATACAAAAATATTGGGCGTAACAGTATCACAGTCTACAGTTGAACAACTATTAGAGCAAGAGGATATACCTGCCATGTTGATGTTCGTCATTTGTGGAGGTGGTACTATATTGATCAGTTGTAGGATCTGTTGGTATTGCTCCGGGATGAAGATAGACATAGTTATTCCATGAGCAGGAGTAGTGCAATTGTCACCATGATGTGACATGTGATTAGGAGAAACATAGTTGTTATCATAATTTGCATTATTCACCAAAGGAGCCTTGTTGCCGTTGCCTGTTTGTTGAAATCTATCAGAAGTCCTTCTCTTAGTGCTCTTAAAATTGACAGGATATCCAACCAGCTTATAGTAATTCTCCCTTTTGTGATCTCTCATATGATCATAATTATAGTAGATTACATTTGTCTTCTTGAACTTATTCCCCTGTACATAGAAACGAATTGTGGAATCATTCAAAACCAGTTGTTGAAGAGGCTGAACACACTGATTTATCATATTTGATTGCATCTTCTGACTTTTATCTTGCATGATCATATTGTAAGCTTGATTCAGTGAAGGACTGGGAACTACCATCAAAATTTGACTACGATACTGTGAGTAAGTCTCATTTAGCCCCATCAGAAATTGCATCAGCTTCTGCTGCTCTATATGGTATGTATAGGTCTTATCACTTCCAAGAAAGGAACTAGAGACATGTATTGTAACACCCTAGAGTTTAGACAGAGTCCTATATCGGAAAAACACAAGAGGGATACTGAGTATATAAGTTAATAAGCCTTAGACCATTTTAAACCCGTGAAGGCCCAGGCCCAGAGCGGACAATATCACTAGCGGGCTGGGGTGTTACATGTATTCATCCTAAATATTCCTCAATTTTGAAAAATACTCAGAAGCAGTTGAAGTACCCTGTACCATTGTATAAATCTCTCTATGTAGTTGATATACTCTAGTGAGATTCCTCTTATCAAAACGTTCTTTTAAATCCAACCAGACCTTATAAGAATTAGATGAGTACATCAATCCATTAGTTAATTCTCTCGAAACTGAATTTGTGATCCACTACAGGACAAAGGCATTACATCTGTCCCACTCATGAATTAAATCTCCTCTATAGTCTTCCCTTTTACAACTATCATCAATAAAAACTAACTTGTTTCTTTACTAGCAGTGCAACTTTCATAGAGTTACTCCAAGCAGTGTAATTTTCAATTCTAGTTAGCTGTTAAGGGATAAGAATATAACCTGGAGTGTCATACAGGTGCAGGAATAAATGATTTCTTCGATGAATACCAGCGAATCGCTCTATGTGGTCCATTGTGGGTGTCATCACCGACGTCGACGTTTCGTCACTTGTGCTTGGAATTTTTCACGAGATTCTTCAGGAATCAACAAGAGAAGAAACAATTGATGCTCTGATTCACCTAGAATTCACCAAAATATTGATGATTTTAACCCGCAAATTAAATATTCTCCCAAATCCAACAATGGCGAAAAATTAGAGTTTGTGTGCTACAAGCCTTCAATGAATTCGACCAATTGCTTAACCGATTGTTCTCAAATGCTCATTTACCAGCTCAATCACCACCGATTGGTGGCTCTGATACCATGTTGAGAGAAGGATGAGAGCTGGAGAGTGAAGAAGATCTAGAGAGAGAAAAGGTCGGCTGTGGAGAGCAACTGTCTCAGATATTTTTTCATTAAACCAAAAAAGAGATCAACTGTACAATTTATATTATTTCCTAACTCACTAAATTAACCCAATACTAACTTGTGTCTAACTAACTAACTATAGTTACAATTAAGGTACCTCATTGTATACATTATGTACCACTATTACTAAGACTTAATATTTCTACAGTTAATGGTGTAATGTTACATGTCTTTTCTCTTCCTCTTTTATTAGTTTTAAGGAACTATCCAATAATTTTTAAAATGTTACCAAATTGTTTAGTATTTCCTAAATCGTGTTAAAATTGACACTATTCAATAATTAAACATTTATAGTAGTAATTGAAAATATTGTTTTACAAGTTCAAGTTCAACCAGTGAAACGTTGGTAAGAGTATTAGTAGTCTTATCAGTTTATACGCTTGCATAAGAGTAGGGCATGTCAAACTATTAGCTCATTCTATTACCTTTAAGATAATCCTATTTACTATTTATGGAAAAGAGTGAGAGTTCCTTTATGGGTGATTTTTTATTTTTATTTTTTTTTTATATTTGTTTGAAATCATAGGAAAATGAAATTATCTATTTAAGGAAAAATGCTGTTTTTTCAGCTGCACCAACAAAAGGTAGGTCATGTATTTTGGAATGGTTGGGTAATTTAGAATGCCAATATAAGTTCAAGACACATAAGGGCTCTAACCATATTTCGAATTAATCCATAGATCCCGATAGAAAATAAATAGGCACTCAAAACAAGTACATGTTTGAGAATCATTAAACAACTCCTTATCAATCTCAACTCCTTTTCAATATGAACAACAATTCAACCGATTTAATTGACTAGTATATAAATAAGTATGGAACAAAGAAATATATTGGAACTAGATTGACCTAAAGTCTTTTTATTTATACAATAGGAATTCAAATAGAATTGAAGAAAAATGAATGTGATAAGACATAGATTCGATAGCAATTTCGAATATGGAATTCAAAGGGATCAACTAGGAAACGTTCAAATAAGAAACTTGAATTTTTATAGAATCAAAATAGAAATGATTTTTGATTTTGATCATTTCTTAGATACTGTTGAATCGTATCAACTTCATTTTGATTTTAAAGCAAAGAGTTACCTTACAAAACTTTTTCTTTTTTACTTTAATTTAAGTTTAACTCATTAGATTCAGTTATATATTAATTCACTAATCCGTCTGGCATTTTTTGTTTAAAAGATGAGGTGTGCGGTTATTTGGGTTAATCTTCTATAAATAAATAATCTGCCTAAAAATATTCATGAAGTAATTGGAATATATATATTTTTTTCTTTTGGTGGGGATTAGGATCAAAACAGTGTTTCTCAATAGCTAAGTCTTACAAATAATAGCCCTAAATTCTGGTGGTACTCTCTTAGTCCCGCTATAATTGACTTGCTTTAACTTTTAGTCTGTTCCATTGCACCAACAGTATAGAGCATATAAATTAGCAATATGTTATACTGTTCTCATCTTCGAGTGATATAATTAATTTGTTGTAACTTTCTCCCACTTCAATTAATTAGTCCAAAATATATTTTTACCGAATTTGATAAAGTATTCTATTTAAATATTTTGCACTAGGAAAGAAATAAGAGAGAAGTCAATGTTGCAAAATGAAATAGTGAACATGTCTTCACAAATATGATTATTATTAAATTATACTTAATTAATAAGTATATATTTTTATTTTTATTTAATGTTTAATTAGAATAAATTAATATGATTTAATATAAACGCGGGTAAGTTTTTACCGCCGCACGTATACGGTGCACTTGCAGATAACTTTGTTTTGGATCTCGCGAGATGAACGATGTCTTATCGGCAATGTCTCATCTATAAATATGTGGAAGAGCAAATCCAACACAATTTGCACCTATTTTTAAATTCTTTCTTTTCAATTTCTTTAAAGTGAATTAGAATTAAGCCGTCCAAGTAGAGAAAGACAAGTCAACCTACTGAAGCGGGGTCAGTAGTGAACTTTCAATGTACTTAAAACTCTTCTGGGATAGAAAAATGCGAATTTATTCCCAGTATAAGTATTCAAAGTTTTCTTTAATTTAGTTATTTCCTTGTAATTTGATTGGACTCATTCACCGACATCATATAGTTTGTAACGATCCGATCTGTCGTTTTGCCTTATAGATCTCCGTTCTCCTAAATAAGATTCCATGTATATGCTTTTACTATTTTATGACTTGCAGGGAAGGTTAGTTCAGAATTTGAAAGGGTTCGGGTTGAAATCGGAACACTTGGTTCCTTAAGCTTAGCAAAAAGGGCTAAGTTTGACTTTGGTCAATATTTTGAGTAAACGACTTTAAAACCGGGATTTAACGGTTCGAATAGGTTTGTATGGTGATTTCGGACTTGGGCGTATGTTCTGATCGGGTTTTGGACTACCCGGGAGCGTTTCGACGCTTAATAGTGAAACTTGGCTCGTTAAAGGTTTTAAAGTTCATTAAATTTGGTTTGGAGTAGGTTTTGGTGTTAACGAGGTCCGTTTAGATTTTTAAGCTCAGGACTAGTTCCGTATGGTGATTTAAGACTTGCACGCAAAATTTGGTGGTTTAAGTACGTTTTGGCGCGTTCGGAGTAAATTGTAAGAACTTGAAGTTCATAAGTTGATTCGAATTGGTTTGGGGTGTGGTTCTTAGTTTCGATGTTATTTTACGCGTTTCGAGGGTTCGAGCGAGTTCGTTTTATGATTTCAAACTTGTTGGCAGCACCTGAAGCACCAGGCTTCTGGTGCAACCGCACCTGAGCAGGCATAGCTGCTCTTCGAGCTGCCTTCCAAGCCATTTTGCAGTACCCGAAGTCTTTCTTTTGTGTTATGCTTTTCTATCTACTTCATTTCGAATAGTAGTTTAGCGTTTTATATATTCTACTAGTAGCTCATATACTTGGGCCACTAGGTCTTGGTGCACACACTAGTAGACTGTATGGTTTTGGGATTATCACTATTGTTATGATTGCACTTAGCTACTTTCGTCTTAATTATTTAAATTGTTGTCTCGTAACCGTTTAATTAATGGAAATCTAATTACTTGGAAACTTATTAAAAGGGGAAAATCACGTGAATACTTTACTGTTAGCTTGCCTAGCGGCGGAGTTAGACGTCATCATGGCCTATAGGAGGATTGGGTCATGATTACGTGATATTAGAGCACTAGGTTCACGTAGGTCTCACAAGTTATGAGCAAGCCTGATAGAGTCTCGCGGATCGGTACGAAGATGTCCATACTTATCTTGAAGAGGTTATAGGGTGTTAGGAAACTAGTCATACCAAATCCCATCAATCGAATCACTTTTTTGAGAAATACGAGACATCTAAGTCATACAAGTAAAGAGATCTATTCATTGATAAGAAAAAGCAAAAACGTGAACGGGGATTGGATTGATGATCAAATAGAATCCTGGGTCGCGAATAGTGATTCGATTGATGATGAAGAAAGAGAATTCTTGGTTCAGTTCTCCACCTTAACGACAGAAAATAGGATTGATCAAATTCTATTGAGTCTGACTCATTTTTCTTCATCTCCTATCGTGCAGTTGATGTGGTACTAAGTATCTTTCTCTTATTCTCTCACAGATGGTGAGAACGCGAGCAACGGATATTCCAGACCTTGGAGGAGCTGCTTTCCCTGTTGCTAGAGGTCGAGGAAGGGTTCCAGTCCGTGGTAGGGAACGAGTACGTCCCGGAGTTGTCCCAGCTATGCCACCAGTGGATCCAATAAAGGATCCTATTATTGAGGAGCAAGGCGAGGTGCCTGCAGCAGAGCTAGCCCTAGTGGATTTCATGTCCGCACCGAGATTTCAGGAGGTCATGGGCCATATGCTGCGGTTCATGGATTCTATGACTCAGGCTGGTCTATTTCTAGAAGACCCAGCCACATCTCAAGCGGGAGGGGGAGCGCAGACCCTTATCGCTCAGGCTCCAGGGCACCTAGTTGCCGTATATCAGACCCCGGGCACACTACCCCTGTGCGAAGCTCAGCCAGTTGCAGCAGCTATATCGGAGCCCATACTAGTTGCGGCTGGCGATCCGCATAGGCTATTAGACAGATGGACCAGGCTACAGCCTCTTGTCTTTGGGGGTGAGCGAAACGAGGATCCCTAGGACCTTATTGATCGGTGCAGGAACATACTGCACAATATGAGGATATTGGAGTCCCATGGGATGCATTTTACTACCTTCCAGCTGGAGGGCAGGGCTCGTAGGTGGTGACAGTCATATCTTCTTGGCAGACCAGTAGGTTCTCCCATGACTTGGGACCAGTTCACACACCTCTTCTTGGACAGGTATATTCCACCATCTCAGAGAGAAGAGTTGCGATTTCAGTTCGAGCAGCTCCAGTAAGGCCAGATGTCGGTGACCGACTATGAGGCGATATTTTCAGAGTTGTCTCGCTATGAACTTATGATACTTTTGACTGATGCAGAGAGGGTGCGAAGGTTTTTTGTAGGTTTGCACTCGGCTAGCCAGGCCACTATGACCCGAGAGGTTGAGATGGGGACTTCTTACGAGCTAGTTGTAGAGATAGATCAGAGGATCGAGAGTGCACGTCCGCGTGGTCGGGAGTAGGCTACGAGAGATAAGCAGTTTTAGTATTCTGGGGAGTTTAGTGGTGCCCCGGCTAGGGGCAGGGGTCAGTTCGTGAGGGGTCAGTCTAGTAGGCCCACATATCCAACACCTCCACCTCCTCGGAGTGCTCCAGTGTGGCCCTACTTCATCACCATGCTAGAGAGTTCCTACCGGCTGCCAGCTATTCAGGGTTTCTCCAGTGGGTATTTAGGCCATTAGGATCAGACTTCAGGTCATTAGTCCTCTTTTTTGAGGGGTTGTTACGAGTGCGTGGATCCTAGCCACATGAAGAGGTTTTGTCCCAGACTTCGGGCAAGGCAGTACAGCAAGGTCACCAGCCCATGATTTCAGCACCAACTGCTGCTCCAATCATCCGGAAGCCTAGAGGCGGAGGGTAGGTGGGTAGGGGCCGTCCTAGAGGTGGAGGCCAGGCAAGTGGCGCTCCAGCTGGATTCTATGCTTTTCCGGCCAGACCAGATTCAATGGCCTCAGATGCCATGATAACAACTATTATTTCTGTTTGCGGTAGGGATGCTTCGGTATTATTTGATCCAGGTTCTACATATTCATATGTCTCATCTCTGTTTGTCATTTCCTGGGTGTTTCTCGTGAGTCTCTAGGTGCTCCTGTTTATATGTCCACTCCTGTGGGCATATGTTGTTATGGAACAGATCTATCGTTCCTGTGTTTTCATATTCTGTGGTTATGAGACTAGACTCAGATCTTCTATTGGTTGATATGACCGACGTTGATGTCATCCTGGGCATGGACTGGTTGTCTCCATATCATGCCATCCTTGATTGCCATGCCAAGACTGTTACCTTGGCGATGCCAGAGTTGCCTAGATTGGAGTGGAAGGGCTCGTTATTTAGTATATCCAGTCCAGTTATCTCTTTTCTAAAGGCTCGACACATGGTCGAGAAGGGTTATTTGGCTTATCTAGCCTATATTCGGGATACTAATGCAGAGACTTTGGCGATTGATTCAGTGCCCGTAGTCTGGGAGTTCACTGATGTGTTTCCTTTTGATCTTCCAGGCATGCCACGAGATTGTGATATTGATTTTCGTATTGATTTGGCTACAGGTACCCAACCTATATCTATTCCACCGTACCGTATGGTTCCGAAGAAGTTGAAGGAGCTGAGGGAACCGCTTGAGGAGTTACTAGCAAAGGGGATTGTCAGACCGAATGTATCGCTGTGGGGGTGCACCTATGTTATTTGTGAAGAATAAAGATGGGACTATACGAATGTACATTGATTACCGCTAGTTGAACAAAGTCACCATTAAAATTTGAGTACCCGTTGCCACGTATTGATGATTTGTTCGACCAGTTACAGGGTGCCAAGGTGTTCTCTTAGATTGACCTGAGATCGGGGTACCATCAGTTGAAGATTCGGGATTCGGATGTTCCGAAGACTACTTTTCGGACTAGATATGGTCATTATGAGTTTCTAGTAATGTCCTTCGGTTTGACTAATTCCCCAGCGGCGTTCATGGATTAGATGAACAGGGTGTCCAGGCCATATATGGAGTCGTTTGTCATTGTCTTCATTGATGACATTTTGATCTACTCACGCAGCATGGAAGAGCACGAACAACATTTGAGAGTGGTGCTTCAGACCTTGCGGGAACATAAACTATATGCTAAATTCTCCAAGTGTGAGTTTTGGCTAGATTCTGTAGCATTCTTGGTACATGTTGTATTGGGAGAGGGTATTAAGGTTGATCCCAAGGAAATCGAGGCAGTTCAGAGTTGGCCTCGTCCCACCACAACGACCGAGATCAAGAGCTTCTTGGGTATGTTATTATCGCCGGTTTGTGAATGGCTTCTCATCTATTCCAGCACCTTTGGCTAGATTGACCTGGAAGGGTGCTCCGTTCTAATTGTCTGATGAGTGTGAGTTGAGCTTTCAGAAGCTCAAGATTGCATTGACTTTAGCACCAATGTTAGTTCTACCTTCCGGTTCAGGGATTTATACCGTGTATTGCGATGCTTCACGTGTTGGTTTGGGATGTGTATTGATGCAGGAGGGGCAAGTTATTGCATATGCTTCACGTCAGCTGAAGCCCCATGAGAAGAATTACCCAGTGCATGATTTGGAGTTGCTTGCGATTGTTCATGCTCTTAAGATCTGGAGGCATTATCTTTATGGGGTGTCTTGTGAGGTTTACACTGATCATCGCAGCTTGCAGCATTTATTCAAGCAAAGGGATCTCAATCTGAGGTAGCGTGGGTGGCTTGAGTTACTAAAAGACTATGATATCACCATCCTTTATCATCCGGGCAAGGCGCATGTGATTGCGGATATCTTGAGCAGAAAGGCAGAGAGTATGGGTAGCTTGGCATTCATTTCAGCAGAGGAGAGGCCATTGACTTTGGACATTCAGTTCTTGTCCAACAGACTTGTGAGGTTGGATATTTTCAGAGCCCAACCTAGTTCTTGCATGTGTTGTTGCCCAGTCTTCACTATCGGAGCAGATCAAGGCTCGTCAGTTTGATGATCCACACTTGTTAGTACTTAAAGAGACGATACTACAGGGTAGTGCCAAGGAGGTTACTAGCGACGAGGATGGTGTTCAGCGACTCTAGGGTCGTCTATGTGTTCCTAATGTCAATGGGCTGAGGGAGAGGATTCTAGAATAGGCACACAGTTCTCGGTTTTCTATTCATCCAGATGCTACAAAGATGTATCGCGACCTAAGGCAACATTATTAGTGGCGGCGGATGAAGAAGGACATAGTTGAGTATGTCGCGAGGTGTCTAAATTGCTAGCAGGTTAAGTACGAGCACCAGAGGCCAGGTGGGCTTACTCCAGCAGATGACTATACCTGAGTGGAAATAGGAGCGCATCACTATGGACTTCGTAATTGGGTTACCGCGGACCTTGCGGACGTTTGACGCAATTTGGGTCATTATCGACAGGTTGACCAAGTCGGCACACTTCATTCCGATTGTGACCACGTATACTTCAGAGAGGTTGGCCCAGATTTATATTCAGTAGATAGTTCGATTTCATGGTGTGCCAGTTTTCATTATATCAGATAGAGGCCCTCAGTTTACTTCGCATTTCTAGAGAGCAGTACAGAGTGAGTTGGGGACACGGGTAGAGCTTAGCACAACCTTTCATCCGTAGACTGACGGGTAATCAGAGCGGATAGTACAAATCTTGGAGGACATGCTCAGAGCATGTGTGATTGACTTTGGAGGGAAATAGGATCGATTATTGCCTTTGGCCGAGTTTGCTTACAACAATAGTTATCAGTCCAGTATCGAGATGGCTCCATTTGAGGCTTTATATGGCAGGCGATGTCGTTTACCCATCGGGTGGTTTAAGCCCGGCGAGGCTGAGTTATATGGTACTTATTTGCCAAAGGATGCCTTGGAAAATATAAAGTTGATTTAGGAGCGACTTCGCACAGCACAGTCTAGACAGAAGAGTTACGCGGATCAAAAGGCACGTGACTTATGGTGGGCGAGAAGGTTCTCTTGAAAGTCTTGCGGATGAAGGGGATCATGAGGTTCGGGAAGAAGGGCAAGTTGAGCCCAAGGTTTATAGGTCCATTTAAGGTGTTGAAACGAGTTGGGGAGGTTGCCTATGAGGTTGCTTTGCCTCCTAGTCTATCGGGAGTTCATCCGGTTTTCCACGTGTCTATGCTCCGGAGATATCATGCCGACAGGTGGCATGTGTTAGACTTCAACACGGTCCAGCTAGATGAGAGCTTGGGTTATGAGAAGGAGCCAATTTCTATTGTTGATAGGTAGGTTCGCCAGTTAAGAGCCAAGAAGATTTATGCGGTAAAACTTCAGTGCAGGGGCCAACCAGTCGAGGAAGCGACTTGGGAAACTGAGGAGGACATGCGGAGCAGATATCCACACTTATTCAGCACTCCAAGTATGATTCTAGACCTATTCGAGGACGAACGTTCGTTTAAGAGGTGGAGAATGTAATGATCCAACCAGTCGTTTTGCCTTATAGATCCTCGTTCCCATAAATAAGACTCCCCGTATGTGCTTTTACTGTTTTAGGACTTGCGGGAAAGTTTAGTTCGAGATTTAGAAGGGTTCGCGTTGAAATCAGAACACTTGGTTCCTTAAGGTTAGCAAAAGGGCTAAGTTTGACTTTGGTCAACATTTTGAGTAAATGGTCTCGGAACCTGGATTTGACGGTTCCAATAGGTTCATATGGTGATTTCGGGCTTGGGGAGATGTTCGGATCGGGTTTTGGATGACCCGGAGCGTTTCGGCGCTTAATAGTGAAACTTGCTCATTAAAGGTTTTAAAGTTCCTTAAATTTGGTTTGGAGTAGGTTTTGGTGTTATCGAGGTTTTTTTAGGATTCCGATCTTGGGAATAGTTCCGTATGGTGATTTAAGACTTACACGCAAAATTTGGTGTCATTCCGAGTAGTTTAAGTATGTTTCGGCGCCTTCGAAGTAAATTGGAAGAACTTGAATTTCATAAGTTGATTTGAATTGGTTTGGGGTGTGATTCTTAGTTTCGGTGTTGTTTTACGCGTTCCGAGGTTCAAGCGAGTTTGTTTTATGATTTCAAACTTGTTGGTATGTTTCGGCGGGGCTCTGGGGGCCTTGGGTGTTAATCGGAACTAGACACAGACCAACTTTGGACTTAGGAGCAGCAGCTGAACCACCAGGCTTCTGGTGCAATCACCTGCAGAGACATAGCCACAGGTGCCAGCTCGCAGAAGCGAGCCAGCAGCCGCAGAAGCGGCCAACCAGGAGAATCCCAGGAACCGCAGATGCGCGCGAGTGTACGCACCTGCGAACGCGCATGTGTGGTAGAAGGGACCGCAGAAACGGCCAAAGAGCTGGTGCTGCATGCGTGTCGTAGGTGCAGACCCGCAGAAGCGGGCCAGTGGTCCGCAGAAGCGGTTCTAGGCCAACTGGGCAACGCCCACATCTGCAATGACTGTTCCGCAGATGCGTAGCCACAGAAATGGCCAAGCTCCGCAGGTGCAAAATCACTGAAGGCAAAATGGTCCCTTTAATGCGGGACTTAGGCTATTTTGGCTCATTTTCACTCATCTCTTGGGCGATTTTGGAGCTCTTGGTAGGGGGTTTTCACCTAACACTTTAATATATGTAATTTTTATACAATATGAGTTTAAAACATAGATTATGGGTAGATTTTAACATGTAAAATGGTGAAACTCATGGATTTAGATGAAAAACTTAGATTTTGATAAAAATGAGTCCAACCACGAAAATGGTTATAGAATGGAGTGAAAATTATACATTTGAATTCGTGAGGTTATGGGTAATAACTTTCTTCAAAATTTCTGGAATTCGGGCACGTGAGCCCGGAGGTGAATTTTAAGAATCCTTCAATTGGGGTTGGGTAAGCACTTTAATAGTTAGATTATGAACCTTTGAACATGTATTGATTAGTTTATGTAATATTTGACTAGTTTCGAGTTGTTTGGCACCGAGTTGAGGGTGTAAAGCATATTTGAGGACCGAAAGTGGACTTGAGAACGAGGTAAGTCTCTTGACTAACCTTGTAAGAGGAAACTCATCCCCTTAGGTGTGTTTTGTAGTGAATTACTTGTGCAGGGAACTACGTACGCACTAGGTGACGAGAGTACATGCATAGCCATATTCCATGTGATGTCCGGGTAGTCTTAGGTTTACATTATGCTTTGTTGACACCGTTATTTGATTGAGCTTATTAATTGTTTTGCATAGAGCTGTGATAAAGGATTTCAAGATTTAAAGTTTCCAGTTTAGACTTCTTATTATTGGAAAGAATTGAAGAATTATACAGTAACTTTGAGAAATATATGTTCACTCGCGTCGCAAGTATTTTCGCGAGCAAGGTATATTCCACTACTCTCATGGGAGCGGGTCCTTCACCTCAGCAGATTAATAGATGCATCTATGGTTTGGCCGTTCAACCCTCGACAGTGCACAGTATATTTCTGGATCGGGCCGTACGACCTCGGCATAAATCGTGCGTGATAGTATTCGGAGCCTAATTTTACTTGATATTATTTTATCGCTTGAGCGGTTATAATTATTTAAATGGCAGGAATTGACTCAAAATTTGTTGATAGTAAAAAAATTATTATTCTCTGCTTGTTGCTAAGTTGTATTACTTGTTTTACATAATTCATGTTTAATTATAATTCCTGCAAACTATTGTTAGCCCACAATAAGTCTCGAAGTCAACCCCTCGTCACTACTTCTTCGAGTTTAGACTTGATATTATTGGGTATATGTTGTTTATGTACTCACGCTACACTTCTGCACTGACTGTGCAGGTTCTAAGGTAGGTGCATCTGGTAGTCACCCCGACGCACACCCCTGACACCCCGAGACTAAGCGATGAGCTGACTTCCGAGCCTTTCTGCAGCACCCCAAGTCTTTCTTTTGTGTTATGCTTTTCTGTCTACTTCATTTTGGATAGTAGTTTAGTGTTTTGTATATTCTACTAGTAGCTCATACACTTGTGACACTAGGTCTTGGCACACACACTAGTAGACTGTATGGTTTTGGATTATCACTATTGTTATGATTGCACTTAGCTACTTTCATCTTAATTATTTAAATTGTTGTTTCGTAATCGTTTAATTAATAAAAATCTAATTACTTGAAAACTTATTAAAAGGGGAAAATTACGTGAATAGTTTACTGTTGGCTTTCCTAGCGGCGGAGCTGGACACCATCACGGCCTACAAGAGAATTGGGTCGTGACATAATTAGGATTATCAACCAAAAATATCATTATCATTCCACCAAATAATCTCTCTTTTCCAGTTAGAACCAGTGAAAAAGAAAACTAAATATCGACATATATATATATATATATAACAATTCTTCTATTTGTTCTTAAGTGTGATGAAAATTATTAATTAGAACGAGTAAAATCTCAGCTGGCGTGGTCTGTTTATCTCTTTTTCCCTCACGGTGTTCTGCATCAAAGAATAGGAGATAAATAAAAAAAGAAGGACGAAAACAAAAGGAAGATTTCAACAATTTTAGCATTTTGGTAGTCAGGAAATCTTCGTAAGAAGTTATATATATTTATAATCCTGGGAATAGTAAAGCTGATGTGGCACCTTCAATAGATGAGGATTACAATTTATCTTTTTTTCTATTTTTCGTATTTCCCCCTATTTGTTTCCATTTATTTATATTATCAAAAATCATGTTCTTCCCCCTAAAAAACAAAAAAGGAACGGCTGTGGAACGTTACAAGAGTGAGTGCAATTGCCCCAATTAGAAATGACGCCAGCCTATGAAACGTTACAAGAGTGAGTACAATTGCCCCAATTAAAGTGGAAATGATGCCAGCCTATGGATGATTACAAGAGTGAGTATAAGTTTGCCAATTAAAGTAGTAAAGCAACATATCACTCTTTCCCTTCAGAACCGTCTTTGCTGAGCCAACGACACGTTTGTTACAAAAAATTTTGTAGACAGAAAATATTTTGTATTACAGAAGAAGCAAATTTATTTTGCTCAGAAACTTTTGAACGATACATTTGTTACAAAATAAATTGCTTCTTCTGTAATACAAAATATTTTCTGCTTCATTGTTACTTATCGTTCCTGTAATGTAAGCACTGAATTTGTGTCCTTTTCTTCTTAGGATCGAATTGCATATAATTTGTAGGACAACCATCTTTCCTGAGCCATCTACACGTTTAATTTGTTTCTTCTATAATACAAACTATTTTTTGCGTCATTGTTACTTATCATTCCTATAATATTGTAAGCACTGGATTTGTGTTGCATTTTCTTCTTAGGATTGGATTGTGTATTATTTGTAGGTCAAAATGATATTATTTTCTCTTTTGATGATAGGATACAAATAATAATAGCAAGTATTCTAAAGTGAGTTCGAATTTCTTCGTAACTTTTGACTCTTTTAGAAACTATGATAATTCTATTTCCTTTTTTTAGTTTGTGTTTCACTTCCTTCATTGAGTTGGGTGGTAGGATACAAATAATTGCAGCAAGCATGTTCTCTATTATGTCTACCTTATGACGTTTGTTTTTTCCTAGGAATATTGTGATAATTCTAACTGTATTGCTACTGCCTTCAAATTTAATTTTCCTTTTGCTCAATTTCTGTGCTGTCAATGTATATTTAAAAAAATTCAATTCAACTACTCTTTCATACCATTTGTTGAATCAACATATTGCAAGAGAATGATTACACCTAAGAGACTTATGATTGGACGATGAACTCTATACATGAGTCTTTGCATCGAAAACTTTAATGTATATTACATTTAGTGGAATAGAAAACATTCTTTAAGATGTCTCTCTTATTTGTTTTTCTATTATATTTGGCATTCAGTGTCAAAAATTGTCAAAGTATGTACTATCTTTTTCTAAATTTTCTTATTTTTTCCAGACTAGCGTCTGTAGGAAAATGTTGTAGAATTTTTGATGAATTTCGTGAGGTAAAAAAGGGAGAAATAAGAAGAAGAAAAAGAAAAAAAGAAGTGACGGGAGAAAAAAGAAGAAGAAGAGAAAAGTAGAGGACAGATAGGAAGTAACGACTTTTTATTATTTTTCTTAAATCATTTTACAATATTTTCTCTTGTTTTGCCCAAAAAGCTACAATTTTAGTTGTTCTCTCTTCCAATATTTAAGATGTTTTCGTAGTAATTGTCAAAACTAAAGTGAAGAGACTGAAGGGGTAACCGTATTAAGATGGATTAAAGAACAAAAATATAAAACAAAGAAAAATTTACAGATTATTAATGAAATAGAGAAAGAAATCCTAGAAAGAACGTTTAATGATTAAAAAAAGAAAGAGGGAGGAAAAGGAAAGAAGGAAAATTAATCAATGATAGAACTTAGAAGGAAAGTAATGTAACTTTCTGGAATAGTAGTTTACTCGGGGATGGAGAATATGAGATCTTAATAAATAGAAAAGAGAATATAAATTAAATAAGAAAAGGAATTACTGAAAAAAGGAGAAAGAATAGGAAAATGTAAATACTATTCAATTGATGTACATCTCAACTGCCACTTATTTCTTCTGTTTTGATTTGCTTTATTTTTTATTTTTTTTCTTTCTTTTTTATTTTATTTTTGTCACGACCCAATTTCTCTAGAGATCGTGATGGCATCCAACGTCACCGCTAAGCAAGCCAACGGTGCACTAACCATGTGTTTATTCTTTTAACATTTTAGAAATAGTTAGTTTTTAATTATTAAATAAGTGGTGAGAAATTTAGTAAAATGAAGTGTAAGCAATTATATGAACAAGTGTCGTGAAGTAAATACTCAAAATCATCAAGTGTCTACCAGAGAAATTCCAAGATCTAGTGTCACAAGTGTATGAGCTACCAGTAGAATATACAAAACACTAAGATATTGTCTGAAATAACATATACAGAAAGCAAACACAAAAGAAAGACTTCGGGTGCTGCAGAGCGGGCTTGGAAGGCAGCTCACTTGTCAGTCTCGGAGAATCAAGGGTGTGCGTCGGGGTAACTACCAGATGCACCTCCCTCAGAACCTCCACGGTTAGTGCAGAAGTGTAGCTTGAGTACATAAACAACATATACTCAATAAGTATCTAGACTAACCTCGAAGAAGTAGTGACGAGGGGTCAACATCGACACTTACTATTGGCTAACAATAAAATGCAGTAATTTTAAATAAGCATGAATTATGTAAATAATTAATACAACTTAGTAACAAACAGTAAATAATAATTCTTTCACTAATAATAAATTCCAAGTCAATTCTTGTCATTTAAATAATTATAACCGCTCAAGCCATAAATTAATATCAAGTAAATTTAGGCTCCGAGTATTATCTATCACGCACGATTTATGTCGAGGTCGTACGGCCCGATTTAAAAATATACTGTGTGCACTGCCGAGGATCGAATGGAACGAATCATAGATACATCTATTAACCTGCCGAGATGAAAGGCCCACTCCCATGAGAGTAGAGGAAATTTATCTGGCTCGCGAAAATACTTGCAACGCAAGTGAACATGGATTTATCAGAGTTATTATAAAAAAATTCAATTCTTCCCAAACACAAGAAATCCTAACTAGAGACTTCAAATCCTAAAATCCTTAATCTCATCTCTATTTAAGACAATTAATATGCATATTCAACATAACAGTGCAAACAAAACATGATGTAAATCTAAGAATACCCGGACATCACATGGAATATAGCTACGCACGAGCTCTCATCACCTAGTATGTACGTAGCTCCCCACATAAGTAATTCAACAACAAAATACACCTACATAGATGAGTTCCTCTTACAAGATTAAGCAAGAGACTTACCTCGTTCTCAAGCTCACTTCCGATCCACAATTATGCTTTAAATCCTCAACTCGGTGCCAAACGACCCAAAACTAGTCAAATGTTATATAAATTAATCAATATGTGTTCAAAAGTTCATAATTTAACTATTAGAGTAATTATCCAACCCAAATTGGAAGATTCCGAAAATTCACCCTCGGACCCACGTGTCTGGATTCCGAAAATTTTCGAAGATAAATGTTACCCTTAACCTCACAAAATCAAAATATAATTTTCACTAAAACCAACAACTATTTTCGTGATTAAATCCCATTTTTATCAAAACCTAGGTTTTTCATCTAAACCCATAATTTTTACAATTTTACATGAATCTACCCATAATATAGGTATTTAACTTACATTGGATAGAAATTACTTACCTCCGATAGCTAGGTGAAAATCCCTCTCTAAGAAGCTCCAAAATCGTCTAAGAAGTGATAGAAATGTGTCAAAAATGGCCTAAGTCCCGTAATAAATGAATCATTTTGCCTCCAGACTTCCGCATCTGCGGCTCTGCATCTGCGGAAAAAGCCTCGCAAATGCGGGTCCCCCTCAGTTGTCCTCTTCCCCCATCTGCGAACCTCAGGCCCGCTTCTATGGGTCCGCTGCTGCGACGCGTGTGCCGCAATTGCTGCTTCGGCCGCTTCTGCTACTACTTCCATCACACCTGTGCATTCGCAGGTGCGCACCCTTACCCCCATTTGCGATTCCTGAGCTACCTACGATAGGCCGTTTCTGAGGCTGCTGGCTCGCTTATGCGAGCTCGCACCTGCGGCTAGCCTTCCGCAGGTGCGATTGCACCAGAAGCTTGATGCTTCAGCTATTCATCCAAGGCCAAATGACTTTCGCGCATCGTTCGAATGGCATCCGGAGCCCCCGAGGCCTCGTCCAAGCATACTAACAAGTTTGTAAACATAAAATGGGCTCGCTCGCACCATCGAAACGCGTAAACAACATTAAAACTAAGAATCGCAACCCGAAACCAATGGGATCAACTTACGAACTTCAAATTCTTCCAACTTACTCCGAGCATGCCGATTCATACTTAAACTACTCGGAATGACACCAAATTTTGCGTGCATATCTTAAATAACCATATGGAACAATTTTCAGGCTCAGAATCACAAACGTACCTCGATAACACCAAAACTTACTCGAAACTAAATTTAAATAACTTCTAAACTTTCAATTCGCCAACTTCAACTTTATGCGCTGAAACGCTCCCGGGTCATCCAAAACCCAATCCTGACATACGCCCAAGTCTAAAATCATCATACGGACTATTGGGACTGTCAAATCCCGGTTTCAGGGTCGTTTACTAGAAATATTGACCCAAGTCAAACTTAACCCTTTAAAGCTAATATTAAGGAACTAAGTGTTCCGATTCAACCTGAACTCTTCCAAATCCCGAACTAACCAACCTTACAAGTCATAAAATAGTAAAAGCACATACGAGGAGTCTTATTTAGGGTACAGGGATCTAGGAAGCAAAATGACCGGTCAGGTCGTTACATTCTCCAGCTCTTAAACAAACATTCATCCTTGAACGTGTCTAGAATCGTACGTGAAGTGCTGAATAAGTGTGGATATCTGCTTCGTATGTCCTCTTCGGCCTCCCAAGTCGCCTCTTCGACTGGTTGGACCCTCCACTGAACATTTTCCCCAGAAATCTTCTTGGACCTCAACTGGCGAACCTGTCTGTCAACAATGGCAACTGGCTCCTCCCCATAATCCAGGCTCTCATCTAGCTAAACTGTGCTAAAGTCTAACACATGCGACCTGTCGGTATGATACCCTCAGAGCATAGACACGTGGAAAACCGGATGAACTTCAGATAGACTGGGAGGAAAAGCAAGCTCATAAGCAACCTCCCCAACTCGTCTCAACACCGCAAATGGTCCTATGAACCTTGGGCTCAACTTGCCCTTCTTCCCAAACCTCAAGATCCCCTTCATCAGCGAGACTTTCAAGAGAACCTTCTCGCCCACCATAAATGATAAATCACGCGCCTTCTGATCTATGTAACTCTTTTGTCTGGACTGCGTTGTGCGAAGTCACGCCAGAATCAACTTTACCATTTCTAAGGCTCCTATAATAAATCAGTACCATATAACTTAGCCTCGCCGGACTCAAACCATCCGATGGGCGAACGACATCGCCGACCATATAATGCTTCAAATGGAGCCATATTAATGTTGGACTGATAACTATTGTTGTTAGAAAACTTGGCCAAAGGCATGAATCAATCCCACTGCCCTCCGAAGTCAATCACACATGCCTTGAGTATATCTTCCAAGATCTGAACCGTCCGCTCCAACTGCCCGTCAGTCTGCGGATGAAAGGCTGTGCTGAGCTCTACCCGGGTCCTCAAATCACTCTGTACTGCCCTCCAGAAATGCGAAGTAAACTGAGAGCCTCTATCCGATATGATGTAAACAAGCACCCATGCAACTGAGCAATCTCCTGAATGTAAATCTGAGCCAACCTCTCTAAAGACTACGTGGTCACCACCGGAATGAAGTGTGCTGACTTGGTCAACCGCTCAACAATGACCCAAACTGCATCAAACTTCAAGGTCCATGGCAACCCAACTATGAAATCTATAGTGATGCGCTCTCATTTCCACATAGGTATAACTATCTGCTGGAGTAGGCCACCTGGCCTCTGGTGCTCGTACTTAACCTGCTGGCAATTATGGCACCTTGTTACATACTCAACTATGTCCTTCTTCATCCGCCGATACCAATAATGCTGCCTTAGGTCGTAATACAACTTCGTAGCACCTGGATGAATAGAATACCGGGACCTGTGTGCTTCCTTTAGAATCTTTTCCCTCAATCTATCAACATTAGGGACACATAGATGACCTTAGAGTCGTCGGACAACATCCTCGCCAATAGTAACCTCCTTGGAACCACCATGTAGCACCATCTCTCTAAGAACCAACAAGTGCGGATCGACGTACTGGCGAGCCTTGATCTGCTCGAATAGTGAAGATTGAGCAACGACGCATGCAAGAATTCGGCTGGGCTCTGAAATATCCAACCTTACAAGTCTATTAGCTAAGGACTGAACGTCCAAAGCTGGCGGCCTCTCCTCTGCTGAAATGAATGAAGAACTACTCATACTTTCTGCCTTTCTGCTCAAGGCATACGCAACTACGTTAGCCTTGCCCGTATGATAAAAGATGGTAATATCATAATCCCTTAGTAACTCAATCCATATGCGCTGCCTCAAATTGAGATCCCTCTTCTTGAACAAATGCTGCAAGCTGCGATGATCGGTGTAAACCTCACAAGACACCCCATAAAGATAATGCCTCCAGATCTTGAGAGCATGAACAATCGCGGCCAAATCCAAATCGTGTACAGGGTAATTCTTCTCGTGGGGCTTCAGCTAACATGAAGCATATGCAATAAATCGCCCCTCCTACGTTAATACACAACCTAAACCAACGCATGAAGCGTTACAATACACAGTATACATCTATGAATCGGAAAGCAACACTTACACTCGTGCTGAAGTCAACGCGGTCTTGAGCTTTTGAAAGCTCGCCTCACAATCATCGGACGTCGGAACGGAGCGCCCTTCTAGGTAAATCTAGTCAAAGGTGTTGCAATATATGAGAAACCCTCCACAAACCAGCGACAATAACCTTCTAACCCCAAGAAGCTCCTAGTCTCATTCGCCATGGTAGGACGAGGCCAACTCTGAACTGCCTCGATCTTCTTGGGATCCACCTTAATACCGTCACCTGATACAACATGCCCCAAGAATGCCACAGAATCCAACCAGAACTCACACTTGGAGAACTTAACATATAACTTTTGTTCCCGCAAGGTCTGAAGCACCACTTTCGAATGCTGCTCGTGCTCCTCCATGCTACATGAGTAGATCAAAATGTCATCAATGAAGATAATGACAAACGAATCAATATATATCCTGAACACCTGGTTCATCAAATCTATAAACGCCGCTGGGGCATTAGTCAAACCGAAGGACATCACTAGAAACTCATAATGGACATATCTAATTCGGAAGGCCGTCTTCGGAATATCAAAATCTTGAATCCTCAACTGATGGTACCCCGATCTCAAATCAATCTTAGAAAACACCTTAGCACCCTGCAACTGGTCAAACAAATTATCGATACGCGGCAACGGGTACTTGTTCTTAATGGTAACTTTGTTTAATTGGCGGTAATCAATGCACATCCGCATAGTCCCATCTTTCTTCTTCATAAAAGACACCGGTGCACCCTAAGACGACACACTCGGTTTGATAAACCCCTTTGTTAGCAACTCCTCAAGTTGTTCCTTTAATTCCTTCAACTCCTTCGATGTCATACGATACGGTGGAATAGAGATAGGATGGGTACCTGGAGCTAAATCAATACAGAGATCAATATCATGATCTGGTAGCATGCCTAGATGATCAGAAGGAAACACATCGGAGAACTCCTGAACCACGGGCACTGAATCAAACGTCGGAGTCTCTGCAGTAGTGCCCCGAACATAAGCTAGATAAGCCAAACACCCCTTTTCAACCGTGTGTCGAGTCTTCAGAAAGGAGATAACCTGACTAGATGTACTGACAGACGAACACTTCCACTTCAATCTAGGCTACTCTGGCATCGCCAAGGTAACAATCTTGGCATGAGAATCAAGGATGGCGTGATATGGAGACAACCAATCCATGCCCATGATGACCTCAAAGTCTGTCATATCGAGCAACAAAAGATTCGCTCGGTCTCATAACCACAGAATGTAACAATGCAAGACCGATATATTCGATTCACAACAACAGAATCGCCCACTGGTATGGACACATAAATAGAAGTACCCAAGGACTCACGAGTAACACCCAGGAAATGAGCAAACAGAGATGAAACATACGAATATGTAGACCCTGGATCAAATAGTACGGAAGCATCCCTACCGCAGACAGAAATAATACCTGTGACCACGGCATCTGATGCCACTGCATTTGGTCTAGCCAAAAAAGCATAGAATCTAGCTGGAGCACCACTTGACTGGCCTTTACCTGTCTGACCTTCACCTCTAGGACGACCCCTACCCACCTGCCCTCCGCCTCTGCTGGTGCTGTAATCATAGGCTGATGACCCTGATGTACTTTATTGCCCCGAAATTTGGGACAAAACCTCATCATGTGGCCAGGATCCCCGCACTCTTAACAACCCCTCGAAATGGCAGACTGTTGACTGGAAGTCTGACGCTGATGGCCTGACTACCTACTGGAGGAACCCTGGATAGCTGGTGGCCGATAGGAACTATCTGGCATGACGCTAAAATAGGGCCACAGTGGAGCACCCCGAGGAGACGGCGATGCTGGATATATATGCCTGCTAGATTGACCCTTCACGAACTGACCCCTGTCCCCAGCGGGGGCACCACTGAACTCTCTAGAATATCAGAACCGCTTATCCCTCGTCGCCTGCTCTCGACTCCGCTGACGAACACCATCGATCCTCCGAGCTATTTCTATAACTAGCTTGTAAGAAGACTCCATCTCAACCTCTCGGGCCATAGTGGCCTGGATAATAGAGTGCAAAACCGCAAGAAACCTCCGCGCTCTCTCTGCATCACCCAGAAGTATCATAAGTGCATGGCGAGACAACTTAGAGAATGTCGCCTCACAAACGGTCACCAACATCTGGCCCTGCTGGAGCTGCTCGAACTGAATTGCAACTCTTCCCTCTGAGAGGTGGAATATATCTGTTTAATAAGTGGCGCGTGAACTGATCCCAGGTCATGGGAGTAGAACTTGCTGGTCAGCTGAGAAGATAAGACTGCCACTATCTACGGGCCCTGCCAAAGGTGGTAAAGTCCACCTCGTAGGACTCCAATATCCTCATGTTGTGCAGTTTGTCCCTGCACCAATCTATAAAGTCTTAGGGATCCTCATGTCACTCACCTCCAAAGATAGGAGGATGAAGCCCGGTCCATCTGTCCAATAGCTTCTGCGGATCGCTGGTCTGGGCTCAGATATAGCTGCTACAACCGGCTGAGCTCCGCCCACGGGTAGTGCACCGGGGGTCTGATATACGGAAGCTGCATGCCCTGGAGCATGAGCAGTAGGGATCTGTGCTCCCCCTCCCGCCTGAGATGTGGCTGGGTCTGCTGGAAATAAACCAGTCTAAGTCATAGAATCTATGAACCGCAGTATACGATCCATGACCTCTTGGAATCCCGGTGCGGACATGAAATCCACCGGGGTTGGCTCTGGTACAGGCACCGCGCCCTGCTCCTTAATAATAGGATCCTTTACTGGATCCACTGGTGGTGTGACTAAAAACAACTCTAGGATTCCCTCATCCTCTACCACGATCTGGAGCCCTCCCTCGGCCTCTAGCAACAGGGGGAGCAGCTCCTCCATAATTGGGTACATCTGTCGCATGCGTTCTCACCTTCTGTGAGAGAATAAGATAATGACACTTAGCACAATATCAACAGCACGATAGGAGATGAAGAAAAGAGTAGTTTTCTAACACCTTATAGCCTTTCGAAGATGAGTACGGACGTCTCTGCACTGATCAGCAAGACTCTATTAGGCCTGCTCATAACTTGTATGGTGATGGCGTCCAACGTTGCCGCTAGGTAAGCCAACGGTGCACTAACCATGTGTTTATTCTTTTAACATTTAGAAGTAGTTGATTTTTAATTATTAAATAAGTAAGAGGTGAGAAATTTAGTAAAATAAAGTATAAGCAATTATAAGAACAAAAGTGGTGAAGTAAATACTCAAAAACATCAATTGTCTACCAGCGAAATTCCAAGACCTGGTGTCACAAGTGTATGAGCTACTAGTAGAATATACAAAATACTAAGCTACTATCTGAAATAACGTAGACAGAAAGCAAACACAAAAGAAAGACTTTGAGTGCTGCAGAACGGGCTCGGAAGGCAGCTCATCGCTCAATCTCGGAGTATCAAGGGTGTTCGTCGGGGTAACTACCAGATGCACCTGCCTCAGAACCTGCACGGTTAGTGCAGAAGTGTAGTTTAAGTACATAAACAACATGTACCTAGTAAGTATCTAGTCTAACCGCAAAGAAGTAGTGACGAGTAATTGACATTGATACTTACTATGGGCTAACAATAAAATGCAGGAATTATAAATAAGCATGGATTATGTAAATAATTAATACAACTCAGTAACAAGAAGTAAATAATAATTCTTTCACTAATAATAAAGTCCAAGTCACTTCCTATTATTTAAATAATTATAACCGCTCAAGCCATAAATTAATATCAAGAATAATTAGGCTCCGAGTATTATCACGCACGATTTATGCCGAGGTCGTACAACCCGATCCATAAATATACTGTGTGCACTGCCGGATCGAACGGCACGAACCATAGATGTATCTATTAACCTGCTGAGGCGAACGACCCGCTCCCATGAGAGTAGAGAAAATTTACCTTGCTCGCCGAAATATTTGCGACGCGAGTGAATATGGATTTATCAGAGTTATTATAAAAATTCTTCAATTCTTCCCAAACATAAGAAATCCAAACTAGAGACTTCAAATCATAAAATCTTTAATCTCATCTCTATTCAAGACAATTAATATGCATATTCAACATAACAGTGCAAACAAAACATGATGTAAAATTGTAAATCTAAGACTACCCGAACATCACATGGAATATAGCTACGCACGGGCTCTCGTCACCTAGTGCGTATGTAGCTCCCCACATAAGTAATTCACAATAAAATACACCTAAAGGGATGAGTTCCCTCTTACAAGGTTAGGCAAGAGACTTACCTCGTTCTCAAGCTCACTTCCGATCCACAATTATGCTTTAAATCCTCAACTCGGTGCCAAACAACCCAAAACTAGTCAAATGTTATATAAATTAATCAATATGTGTTCAAAAGTTCATAATTTAACTATTAGAGTAAATACCCAACCCAAATTGAAAGATTCTAAAAATTTACCTCTGGACCCACATGCCCGGATTCCGAAATTTTTTGAAGATAAATGTTACCCATAACCTCATGAACTCAAATATATAATTTTCACTCAAACCCACAACCATTTTCGTGGTTAAATCCTATTTTTATCGAAACCTAAGTTTTTTATCTAAACCCATAATTTTTACAATTTTACATGTTAAAATCTACCCATAATCTATGTATTTAACTTACATTGGATAGAATTATTTACTTCTAATAGCTAGGTGAAAACCTCTCTCTAAGAAGCTATACAATAAACCCCTCTCTAAGAAGCTATAAAATCGCCCAAGAAGTGAGAGAAATGGGTCAAAAATAGCCTAAGTCCCGTAATAAATGAACATTTCTGCCTCCAGGACTTCCGCTTCTGCGGCTCCCCCTCAGTTGGCCTCTTCCGTATCTGCAGACCTCAGGCCCGCTTCTGCAGGTCCGCTGCTGCGACGCTTGTGCTGCACCTGCGGCTTCGGCTGCTTCTACGGTTGCTTTCATCGCACCTGCGCGTTCGCAGGTGCGCACCCTCACCCGCATCTGCCATTCCTGGGCTGCCTACGTTGGGCCGCTTCTGCGAGCTCGCACGTGTGGCTGGCTCTCCACAGGTGCTATTGCACCAGAAGCTTGATGCTTCAGCTATTCATCCAAGGCCAAACGACTTCCGCGCATCGTTCGAATGGGATCTGGGCCCTAGGAACGCGGCAAACAACATTTTGTCCAACTTATGAACTTCAAATTTTTAAACATAAAAACGGATTCGCTCGCACCCTAGGAACGCGGCAAACAACATTAAAACTAAGAATCGCAACCCAAAACCAATGGGATCAACTTATGAACTTCAAATTTGTCCAACTTACTCCGAACGCCCCGATTCATACTTAAACTACTCGGAATGACACCAAATTTTGTGTAAACGTCTTAAATCACCATACGAAACTATTTCCAGGCTCAGAATCACAAACGGACCTCGATAGAACCAAAACCTACTCCAAACCAAATTTAAAGAACTTTTAAATTTTCAATGCGCCAACTTCAACTTTATGCGCTGAAACGCTCCCCGGTCATCCAAAACCCGATCTGAACATACGCCCAAGTCCAAAATCATCATACGAATCAGGGACAGTCAAATCCTGGTTCCGAGATCGTTTACTAGAAATGTTGACCCAAATCAAACTTAACCCTTTAAAGCCAATATTAAGGAACTAAGTGTTCCGACTTCAACCCGAACCCTTCCAAATCCCGAACTAACCATTCCCGCAAGTCATAAAATATTAAAAGCACATATGGAGAGTGTTATTTTGGGGGAACGGAGATCTAGAAAATAAAACGACCGATTGGGTCGTTACATTTTCTTTTTATTATTAACTTCTTTACTTTTTGTTCCATATTTCTTTTGATTGAATAGAAGAATTTTAAAAATAAAGGTTGTAGTTCTATCTGATGAAAAGATATCTACACGCACGCTTCTAATATATAATTGGACTAAGAGAATCATGCATTAATAAAAAATTTCTTTTATCTCTTTTTAGAATAAAGTTGGATACGAAAATGCAATTCATCTAATTTGTGATTTCTATCAGTATGAATTTTATTTTAAGGTCAGCTGGTTAAGCAAGCTTAGGTTATGAAATCGTTTAGTCGTTAGTTAATTTAAAAATAAAAATAAAATAAAAATAGTAGTGAGGCGTCGGTACGGAGTTGCGTCAGTTGTGGATATAGACTAGGCTAAGGGACGAATTTTATTTCTTCTATTTTCTTCACTTTCACCTTACACTTCAGCTGAATCTAACGAGGCTCATGTGTGGAGCCTTCCACTGTGGACTAAGACTACGCAAAGGTAGAATACCATATATATATATATATATATATATATATATATATATATATATATATATAAAAGGATGAGCATTTTTTGCGAGAATTGAAGTTTTGGTCTAATTAAGTTGTACAGGACAAAATTGCAACATTGAAATGTTGAAACGGCGCCATTACGGTTGGCCTTGCTGCATGGCGTTACAACAACGTAAGTACTGAAATTGATCAATTAAGTTTTCCTAGCTCCTTTAATATCTACAAACTATCTCTTCGTGAAAAAACTACAGTCGCACTTTAAATAGACATTTCTGAATCTGTACCGATGATTTAATCTTGTTAATCTAGATAGAGACTATAGAATGAAATATATAAAAGTTACTATGTTTTTTTCCTCTGGAAAATTATCCATTGACCCCGATTTAAATATCCAATTTCCTGAGGAATAATCAATAAAGAAAGAATTGAAATTTTACTTTAACCAAATGAAGTTCGTCCTCTTTTTATGAAAAAATAAATGGAAACGTTCTTGTCTTGGTATAACTAAAGAACAAGTAAGAGAGTTAGTACGAGACAGATTCTTGTAATGTCAGTTATTGTTACTATCTTTCCGTGTCAGAATTGGTGAATCTATAACGGAGCATAACAGAGCAGGGTGGAGGGACTCTTAGCGAGGTTGGAATGCTATATTTACTTCATTTTTTGAAGATTTATAGTGGAATACGTACAGGTTGTAAGCGAGCTCACTTATAAGGGATTGGGGCAAATTGTAAGACCACAGCCAGAGCCAGATAAAGGGACAACGACAAAAAAAAAAATATTTAATTTGATTAAAATTAGAAAAGGAAGTTTTTAAAAATATATAAGGGTGGTGGGTTGAGATTAATAAGGTGGGACTGATTGTGAAAATAAGTTAGAGAATTACGTAAAGCGTAATATTTCATGACAAGGAAGGGTGGATTGAGATTGACAATTTAACATGTTTTGTAGCTCCTAAATGAAGTAACTTTTTAATGATTCACTTACTGTTACCTTTTATTCTTGAGAGATTGACTGAAATTAAGTGGTGTGACGAAAGAAAATAAAAAAAATTATTTGCCCTTTGGGTGGGCCTTTCGTACTTAAATCCTTCCTAGCCTCAAATCCGATGCACCTTATCCGATGCACATGATACATACCTATTTTCTAGGCTAAGAGGAAAAGAAAGTGGTAGGTTAAGAGGAAAAAGAAATGAAAGGAAAGAATACCTATTTTCTATGGTCAAAGATGACATATTTAACGAATCCAAATAGAATAAGCGTTCGCACTGCACAGTTGAAATTTGCTCTAATACTGCTCCAAAAACTTCTTACAGTTCTTTAAAATGTAATTCTTTCTGTTACAAGAAAAGAAAAGAAAAGAAAGAGTCCTTTTCATTACCTACAATACACAACGCCACCTAACGCTAAATAATGCTCTTTCTTTAGAACCATTAATTTTCTCGCGAACGTAACAACCACAAATATTTTTCGAACTTTATTAACTACTATGATCCACAATCAATCATCTGCCAGCATGACATAACATAAGGGGCTGCAGATGATTTTATACTTGATATACAACTTGAATTTTAAAAAAAAATAATAAATAAAAATAAGAAAAGTTAGCTTGAAAAGCTCGATCGACCTTAGTGTGAATAAGATCAAATGGATGACAAATAAACATTAATTATATATATAAGATATGATTATATTTCCACACTAATCTAGTCAAGATATGAGTTGCCTTGGAAAAAAGATGCTGGTATTAAGGGTGTGTTTGGTAAGATGGAATTTCTCATTTTTCACTGTTTGATTGCATTTTGGAAAATATTTTTCTATATATCATATTTTTTTGAAATTGGAGGAAAATGAAATGACTTCCCTAGAAAAAGATAGGAGAACATTTTCAAAAAACTCCACATACCCTCATATCTAACCCCAACCTCCTCCAACTTTAATGTTTTGTTTTTTTTGTTTTTCTGCGCCACCCACCAACCCAACCCCACCTCCCTACCCTTGTAAAAAAAATTATGTTTTTTACTTCTTCTTTTTTTTTTTTTTTTTTTTTAATTTTTTGTTTTTTTAACCCCCCCCCTTCCCCCGCAAATTCTTTTTTACTTTTTTTTTTATTTTTTATTTTTCGTTTATTCGTTTTTCTGTACCACCCCAACCCCCTCAAAGCCACCCCTTCCCCGGGGCAAAAAGTATATCTTTTTTATATTTTCAGTTCTGGTTTTTCATTTTTCAGTTTACAGGTTCGAAATTTTACAAGTTCCAAAGTTATGAGTTCGGAGGTTTATGTGTTTGGAAGTTTGTGGGTTTAGAAATTATAGAGTTTACGGGTACAAAAGTTTGTGGGTTTGAAAGTTTGGCGGTTCAGAAGTTTATGAAATTTGTGGGTTCGGAAGGTTTTGGATCGAAAGTTTATGGTTTCGTGTTTATTGTATCTAAATTATTTATCAACACTCTTGAAAAATTATTTTTCTTAATTTGCGTATCAAACACCAAAAAATAAGTAAAATTATTATTTGTTTTCCAAAAAAGTATTTTTCATTATACCAAACACACCCTAAGTGTAATGCATGAACTCTTGGAGTTGCAGCCTAAAGGGAATGAGTTTTATGATCGAACTGTTTTTTGTTTGTTACTCTCCACTGTTCATTTTAATTAATTTCTTTTTGTCATTTTTTCACATATTAAAGAATCCACCTTATAATATTAATTAATAATAAAATTGATCATATTAATTTTAATTTATTCATTGAAAATACAATAAATAATCCTAGGCTCTTTAATCCAAAGTAATTTTGGAAAAAAAAAATCTTTTTGATATCTGA
The DNA here is from genome assembly GCA_002018475.1 of Nicotiana obtusifolia. Taxonomy (NCBI): domain Eukaryota; kingdom Viridiplantae; phylum Streptophyta; class Magnoliopsida; order Solanales; family Solanaceae; genus Nicotiana; species Nicotiana obtusifolia. The sequence continues at coordinate 9,741 of MCJB01037320.1, read as the reverse complement.
AAAAAATATTGTTGGCCACTAAAAAAGGGCTTAAAATCAGTTAAAGTAGACTGGAGGGAGTAGAAATGAACATATTTTAGTATTGATAACGACAAGTATATGCTTCTGGTCATTTTGGGTGCAGGAATTACTTATCTATACCATTATAAAAGTACGAATTTCAATAAAAAATATAAATCGATATATTAGATAAAATTGTAACAATAATTAATAATTAAAAACTTCATCATTTTCATAAGTTTATAATTCAATTTTCAAGTTTAATTTTTGATTCTCCGCCATGGGCATTTTATTTACCATAAAAAAGCTACCATCTTTGTTAAAAGTTTATTTAAGAACTTCATTGTTTTCTTGTGTTCGTCATTTGACTTTTGTTCAATTAAGGAAAACAACTCCATTACAGTCAAACCTCTATAAATTAATAATGTTAGAACCATGAGATTTTATTAATTTAGCGAGGTATTAATTAATCGCGTAAATTAATAATTATTAATTTATAGAGTATGTAGTTTATATATCTACAATGTGAATATGTATGAAATATATGAATTTAATTAATAAGTATTAATCATGCATATTAATTAAATTCATGTATTTTCATTGATGAATGTTTAGTATTCCATACATATCTCAAGTTAAATGTATAAATCCACTCAGCTATTAATGTAGTTACATGTACTAACATTAACTAAGTTACTATATAAAGAGAGTTACTACATACAACTCTACAAATCAAAAGAAAAAATGGCTTCTCATCTCAAAGATATAAAAAAATCAACCATGACAGATGGTATGCGTAGAGAATTATGTGAGTACAAACAACAAAATCCAGCATGCACTCAAAAGCAATTGCAACAGTGGGTGTCAAAGAAGTTTAATTTGTAAGTTAGTCAAGCTACAATATCAAATACAATCAAGAGGTCAGCAGAGTATCTATCAATTTCTGACATTCCGAAAGATGATGCCAAAAGACATAAAGCTGCCAAATTTCCAGAATTAGAGAAGGCTCTGTACGAGTGGTTTGTTCATAACCAAGAGCGCGTTAATATGAGTGGGGAACTAATTGTAACAAAGGTAAAAGAGTTTCTAAAAAAGATGTATCCCATTGATACGCCTGATTTTCATTTTTCTCAAGGTTGGCTAGAGCGCTTCAAATCAAGATACGGCATCAAGACATATCGTCGTTTTGGAGAAAGTGGTTCGGTTAATATGGAAGTGGTGGAAAACAATTTACAATCCATAAGAGAGAAACTTAATCAGTTTGCTATGAAAGATGTTTTCAATATGGATGAAACTGGATTGTTCTACAGGCTACAACCAGATCGTTCTCTTGCAACAAAGCAACTTGAAGGTAAGAAACAAGATAAGGAAAGACTTACAATTGTTATTTGCTGTAATGAGGATGGTTCTGAGAAAATTCCTTTATGGATAATTGGGAAGTACACAAAACCACGTTGTTTCAAGAATGTGAATTTGGGTAGCATGGATTGTGAATATCGTGCCAACAAAATAGCGTGGATGACTGGGATTTTATTCCAAGAATACGTTCAACAACTTGATGCAAAAATGGATGGTAGAAAAATTCTTTTAATTGTTGATAACTGGCCTGCTCATCCAAAAAATATTGAAGGTTTGAGAAATATTGGATTATTTTTTTTGCCACCTAACGCAACATCAAAGATTCAGCCTTGTGATGCAGGGATCATACGAGCTTTTAAGATGCATTATCGGCGACGGTTTTATCGAAATATTTTGGAGGGTTTTGAAATTGGGAACCCAAATCCAGAAAAGATTAATGTTTTAGAAGCAATGAATCTTGCAATCTCGGCATGAAAAATAGATGTCCACTCAAATACTATTGCAAATTGTTTCAGGCATTGTAAACTCCGATTGCCAGATGGTGAATCCTCGAAAAATCAAGAACAAATGGACAATGACAGCTTTCAACAATTGCAGAATCTAATCAATGGATTGAATTATCGTCGTGCAATAAATGTTGAACATGTTTTGAACTATCCGGGAGAAAATGACACAAGTTTGGAGTTGCCTACAGATGAACAAATAGTTGAGAGTATTATGGAAAGCAACAAAGAAGATGAAGTGGAAGACGATAGTGTGGAATTAGAACAAGTTTCGCGCAAAGATGCTTTGAAAGCAGCAATCACCTTACATCACTTTCTTTTACAATATGAGAACTCTACACCAGATTTTCTTAATGCTCTAAGAAAGGTTAGAGATGAGATTCAAGGTGATATTAATTTTAAAAAGAAACAAGTAACATTAGATTCATATTTTCAGAAATCTTCTTAGATTAGTTATGAATTATATGAAAAATATTTTTACAGATCATGAATTATTAATTTATATGTCAAATGGGACCTATATGAATTTATTTTTTCGTACTATCTTATAAATTTAGCGAATTATTAATTTACCACGTTGGTCCCGACTAGGGACCGGAGAAAATTATTATTTTAGCGAGATTATTAATTTCTCGAGTATTAATTTAACGAGGTTCTACTGTATTTCTTTGTGTGGTTACAATCGTAAAACAATCAATCACTTTTTCATGTGTTCGAGTTTCTATTTCGAAATTTCAAATATAGTACTTTGCCTAATATTTTAGAATCTTAAATTAAAGTACTCAAGTCTCCATATTTATTAATGAAATTTTTGACAACAAGAAATCAAAGTAGTATATTGAAACACATGGCTAACTGTTAATTTAAACTAAACCTTGTTTGTTGAAATTAGTAACATTGCAAAAATTGTGAAATATTTCTGCTCGTTGGGCCGGTTTATCAAGTCAGTTGCTCATTCATATTTTAGGCCACGTTCGAAGTTGGAAAGTTTGCCTAAATGACGGGATTATGGAATCACGGCCCATCAGAGAGAATGGTAGCTGGTCACGCAGGGCCCAGCAGAATTTGCTACTTCCCCTTAGGGCAAAATACATAATTGGCTGGTCAGATGAAGTAAATTGTATTCGCCAGGCGAAAACAATATAAAATATGTATAATTTTAATATATAATATGTATATATACAAAATATATATTTATATATATATTATCAGATATTATTTATGAAAACAGCTAAAAATATATATTTCTCTTTCTTATTACTCATTAGGTGGTTTTATCTTCGCCCATTAGGCGACATTTAAAAGAACTTAAACGACATTTGTTCACTTACTGTTTAGGTTTAGCCTTTGAATCAATTTAGGGACACACCTCAAGAATTTTTTTCCTGAATATTGCTAGACCGCTAAAACAAAAACATGTCTGTGAAAAGCGTAGAGTCAAACAAGAAGTGTTTAGTGAAGATTAAAAAAATCAAGCCAATAGAAACTGGTATGGAAGTGGAGACTCGCTAAAACTAAAAGTAGCGTGAACAATCTGAAATGTAATTTAAAATATTATGATATCAAAGTAATCTATGTTTATTCTTATCGAAACTTTTACCCAATTACCAATATGGTACAACGTTTACCTTTAATAATTTACTGAGTGTGAATGAGTAACTCATTACTTCAACCATCGATAATATCGGTTGTTATCAAAGAAGTTGACATTCAGAGCTTTCTCTATTTCTTGGATAAAATAGAAGCCATCATACTACTGGTAAATGGCAGAACAGAAATCACGAATTTGTGATTATTTTTCGACTAAATTGATCCGTCAAAAAATAGTTTGTCGGAAGACAATTTTCGATCGAATTTGTCGGTGATTTCCGACCAAAATAGTCGGGACATTCGAAAAGGTCAGACGATCAAAATTTTTTAAACTTCCAACCAAAGTGGTCGGAATTTTACCGCACCGTATCAGTCGTAAACTGTTAAATATTAATTATTATTGGGCAGAATTGACTAAATTTAAAACTGTTTCTGTCGGAAATGAATCGGAATTTTCTGCAAAATTTGGCAGAATTCTGCTCAATTTTGAGCTACACCACATGTCAAACTATTACAACAATAACGCCAACAACCAATCAACAAATATAACATCTAAACCAACAATACCAACCATTAACACAATCTAAACCAACAATTCCATTAAACATAATAATTTTGGGCATAAAACATCCAAAGCCCACATTCAAGTTTAAAAACAAAACGTAAAGTTGTCTCTCACAATCAAGTTTACCGATCAACCAAAACACTACACCTAAACTACTATACATCATATTCAGTTTGTTCATCCTCATCATCAGATAGATCATGCCCATGTTTTCTTATGAATTTCTGCATCTTAACAAATGTTCCGAATTGGGAGTCCAACTGTTACTTCAAATCACGAATTTCTTTTCTCATATCTTTCATTTGTTCTTGATATTGAGAAGAAGAAAAATTGGCTAAGAGTGTGTTTGGATGACCTATAGGTCGACGTACTCCAAGTCCGTAGACTCTGCCTTTGTTTACTCCACCCGTTGCCTCTGTCCATAATGAAGCCATATCATCAGGTGTTGGTTGAGTTGAAGGAGGTTGAGTTTGTTGCCATTCTTCCATCCTTTTATGATAATCTTCCTGAAATGAAAACATAACTATTATGTAAACAAACTAATATTAATAAATCATAAATAATTATGAAGTTAGTATTTTACATATGTGTCCGACGTGCTCGTCTCCACCCAGTGTTCTCTTGTACCATCCTTCTTCTTTTTCTTATGCGTCTCCTCGAAGACCTCAGCATGACTCATGACTCGCCCTCTTTCCTTTTTCTTCGTAACAAAAAGTATGAGTTAGAAATTACAATAGTAAAATTCTATATGTAAGAAAATTTTTATAAGTAATTACTAATCTTAGTTTATAGGCCGCAAAACTAATCGAACCTCTTGTGTGCAACGAGCCACCTTATTGGAGGCACAATTTGACTTTGCTTGTTCACTCTTCTTCTTCCATTCTTCAGTATTCCATTTCTGAGGAAGTTTATCCCAAACATCTTCTCTTAACCACCCAGGCATTTTACCAGCATTCCGAGCAGCGAACGGAGTATCTTTAATCCGCTTAGTAGCCTTCTTCTCGAAAATATTATTTATTTCATTTTGATGCTGAGGATGCCATGTACACTTTCTCTGCAATATAAAAATGTAACATTAGATGAAGACGATAATTATTAAATAAATGTAATCAATTTTTACTCTAAATTGATTCCATATTTGCTCTCTGATGTTGTATGGTATCTGTCTCCAATAATTCCACGGCTCATGATCAAATGGCTTCATAGAATCCACAACCAAATGTGTAGACTGAAAGGATGGCAAAAACCTGCATTAAAGTTAACATATATATAATTAATAAACATCTTAAAGTTTCAAAAATTTTAATTATAAATAAATATTCCTTAATGTTAACATATCTAAAAGTACATTCAAAACCTTAAAAATAGTATAAGAACCTTCTTACCCTTCCTCGTAGGGGACGATTATCAATCGATTATAACTATCAAATTGTACATCCCCTCCAAGATTTTGCCTGCGTCTACTAGATGGTGTAGAAGCAGCACTAGATGTAGCTGGGCGAGAGCCTCCAATATCCAACCTAGATATGCTGGGAATGAGTGATGATGATGATGATGGAGCGGAAGATGATGGAGCAACAAAAGACGAACCATCATGCTGACTACCATGAAAGCTCGGGGATGCAGTAGTTGGTGAGCCACCATGTTGACTACCATGAAAGCTCGGGGGGTGCAGCAGTTGGTTATGCTGACTACCATAAAAGCTCGAGATGCAGCAGCTGGTGAGCCACCACGTTGACTACCATGAAAGCTCGGTGAAAAAGATGATATAGAAGGTGTGGGTACAATGTTAGAAATAAATGTCACTTTGACTTACTTGGGCTTCTGAATCTTGTTGTTAAAGTGTGTCAGATACAACTCACTTCACCTATAATATTTTTTTAAGTTCATCCTGGCCTTCAAGTTATCTTTGATCTTGTTAGTAACATCCATAACAGTGTTAAACAAGTTGTCAAAAAATTTCTTCTCGATATGCATGACGTCCAGATTATGCCGAAGAAGATTGTGCTTCCAATAAGGTAATTCCCAAAATATGATCCGTTTAGTCCAGTTATGTGTGAAATCATAACCTGCTATCTTAGATGGTGGAGACTCTGTTACTTTAGGCAGATCCCTTACTCTGTCCCAAATTTCTTCTGAACACAGGCAGGCCGGTGGCTCCTCAAAACCAGTTCGGTTTATCATAAATATACTTGTATTTCTCCTAAATTCATGATTCATTAGCAAGAATCTATGGTGGTAGGAACCATGTATTTTTACCTCCATACAACAAGGGTAAGCTAACTTTCTAGTAGTCGACCACCCGGAAAACATTCCATAAACAGAAAAATCATTTATATTCCACATCAAAGCAGCATGCAATCTGAAGTTTTGTTTAGTTGATGTATCATATGTTTCCACACCTTGATGCCATAATTATTGTAACTCATCAATCAAAGGCTGCAAGTGTGCATCAATCAAAATTTTCGGATTGCGTGGACCTGGAACAATACAAGTTAGGAACAGATATGGACTTGTCATACACAACTCGGGCAGAAGATTATACGGGATAACAAACACTGGTCAACATGAATATGGTGCAGCAGAGACAGCAAAAGGAGTAAATCCATTTGTGCATAATCCCAACCTAATATTTCTTAGTTCACTAGCAAACTCGGGGAACACCCTATCAAAATGCTTCCACGCTTCTCTATCTGACGGATGGCATAGAATACCCGATGGCATTTTATGTTCATAGTGCCATTTCATATGAGGAGCAGAGCTTATTGATGCATACAACCTCTTTAACCTAGGTATAAGAGGTAAGTAATGCATCGCTTTAACTGAAACTTTATTTTTTGTATTGGCATTTGTGACTTCCTTAAAACGAGGCTGATTACAAAATTTACATTTCTCTAGAGATGCGTCATCCTTATAGAATAACATGCAATCTTTCTCACAACAATTAATTCTCTCTGATGAAAGACCCAACTTAGAAACCAATTTCTTAGTAGTGTAGAAATCTTTTGGTAAGTCAATGTTACTTGGATTAAGTTTATTCATAAGCTCAATAATCTAATCCTTGCCTGCTTGAAAAATAGAACTATCAGGTTTAATACTTAGCAATCTAACCGCAACAGACAACTTGGAATGTACCGAGCCGTCATGCAATGGACAACTAGCTTCCTCTAATTGTTCATAGAAACGCTTAGCCTCGTCATTTGGTTCGGATTGAACTCCAGGAAACATCCCAAAAGCATCCCTCATTATTTCATTGTATCGATAATTTTCAACATTATGCTCCGCAATGGGGCTACCCTCACCACCAAAAGAATTATGAAAGTAAAAATCATCTAAACTAGCATGGTTTTCCCAGTGAATAATCCATATATAATAATTTTCTACGAACCCTTTCTTGTAGAGATGAACTTTAACTTCGTCTGTTTACAATAACTTAACACATTTATATTTCACACAAGGGTGCCTGATCCTTCCTCTAAAAGAAAATCGTCAATTGTTTGACCCTTAGCAATAAATACAGCAACCCCTTCAATAAATTCATCCCTCAACCCTGCATAATTAGGATGATTCCTATTATACATCCATCTACGATGCATAAATTCCATCTACACAAATAGAAATCTAGAAATGAGATATTTAAAATAATTTGATTTATTTAAGCTGGTTACAAAGTTATACTCTTTCAAAGGTTCGTTATATATATATATATATATATATATATATATATATATATATATATATATATATATATATATATATCATTGTGTCAAAGCACTTTAATTGATATATTTTATTTTTTAAATTAATAATTTTTAACACTCGAAATCTCACATTAATCAGTATTCTAAATAATATAAGTCTTTAAGTATAATAATTAAATTTGAATAGCTTCTTAAATGTTCATATAATCCAAATTAACTAATGATATTCTCAAATTTACAAATTAATCTTAATATTGAAATTGAAAAAATTTAAATTTAATATCATTCTAATAATAAAACTAACAAGCAACAATGAACCTAGTACAACAAACTTTACACCAAAGCTTTAAACTATAACTAGTTAATATAATTACCGTTGGAAGTGAAAGTGAAAGTTTGTTTTCCTTCTTTCCTATCATTGTTTTCTCAATTACTTTATGCCAATATGTCACCTTTTTTATTTCGAAAATAATTAAGTTAATCAAACAATAATTCAACATATTCTTAACAAATTCAAAATTAGATTTATGATTTCTTAACGTATTCTTGTTTAACCCAAAATTTCAACCATACCTAATTCAACATATTCTTCTCTCTTTTTGTTTTATATTATGTATCATTAAAAAACTAAAATCCCTAATATTTCAACATACCTACTTCAACTAGCTAGATGTTCATATATAGAAAATCACTACAAATTTAACAATGAAAATAAGATAAATATGTCAACGAAGTACTTACCTCGACGAGAAAAATGCCAGAGAAGTCAACTGAGCCGCTACCGCCGCGCGGAGAATCACTGCTGCAAAACAAATTCAAAAAAAAAAAAATTAGGGGAAAAGGGAGGAGGAAGGAGAGGGAGAAGGGAGGAGGAATGAGAGAGAGAGAGCGAAAATACATTTAAATGGCAAGTTTTTGGGGACGGCGGAGAAGGATGAGAAGGAGGGAGGAGGAGGATGAGAGAAGAAAGAAGAAAAGAGAAGTTTTGTTTTCGGGGACGGGTCAGGTAGGGTTTTCTTTAAAAATTCCGACCAAATCGATCGGAATTGTCATTTTTTTTAAATTAACTACCGATTAAATCTGTTGAAAATAAAGATAACAAGTCAAACTAAATTTTTCGCCAAAAATTACGATCAATTTAGTCGTAAATATGATCCAAAAGATTTAAAAAAATACATACCTGATATTTTTTGACATTTCTGACAGATGCCGTCGAAGATTTCCGACAATAATTTTCAACATCTCTAAGGATTCATGAGCAATACACAATTGTCAGAAACTTTCCCTAATTATAAATATAACCGCGACAAACAAATGGGAGAAAACAATTGACAAACACACCAAACATACATTAATTCCTCTATTAATTAATTACTCCTATAAGGTTATTACTAATATTACTTTAAACAGTCTTTTTTCTGATGCAAAACTTTAATCTATTTCCAGATGTTTTAAAATATAACAATTACTACAATTTATGGTACTCTTGTTTTATGTTATTTTTGAATATGTAAAACTACATAAAATAATTAAATTTCGCATAACAACCTTGAGATGTTGATTCTCATGCACCAAATACTCATTTGCTCCTCTTTCGTGGCTACCGTATCTCATGGCAAAATAGGGCTGTTAAGTGCTTTTGTCTGTTCTTTTTTTTCCCGTCGATGTTGGGTGTTGTTTTGTTCCGTGTTATTTATTAGTCATAAGGGTGTGGCCCACCACGGGCCTGAGCCAAACGGGCCTGGCGGGCCTGGGCCTGAGACGGGCCTGGGCCTGGCGGGCTCGTGGGTAGGGACCGCCCCGTTACGGGCCGGGCCCGCGGGCCTAACGGTTTTTTTTTTTTTTTTTTTTTTAAAAAAAAACAACGAAAATTTCTGTTAATAAGCCTTTTATATAATATATATGTTGTATATATTGTATATATATATATATATATATAAGTGTTGTATATATATATAGTTTATAGTTTATATATATAGTTTATAGATATATAGATATATAAGTGTTGTATATATATAAGTGT